>JACEIK010001065.1:125084-181752 GCA_018107945.1 Datura stramonium
ATATATATGTAGTCGTAATAAAAAAAAATAATTTTACTGGGTATCAAAAATTATAAAAAAAACAAATAAAATAATTAAAAGCTTATCAAAAATTGGGTTGGTTGAGTTATGACCCGCATTTTGGACCATTTCAGCCCAAGTATATTTAGACGGGTCAATAACCCTGTCTATTTATTAACTCAATCCATTTTGACCCGTCTGAAATCAACCCAACCTGCTCTTTTGGCACAGTAAACTGCTTCATTTGTTTCAATTTATTTGTCTTACTTTTTTTTTTCCAGTTCATTTCAAAAAAATAATGTTATTTTTAGTAACTCTTTAATTTCAACTTTCCACATAACATATTTAAGGTTACAAAATTAAAAAACGTTTTGATATATTTAACATATCATTAATTTAACATCATAAAGTGTTATGTCAAAATAAAATAAAACAAATTGAAAATGAGGAAGTATAATATAATACCAAAGTACCAAACGATACCGGGACCTCCACAACCTGTCAAAAACTACCTTTTTGGACTATTATAGCTACATTACCAAATCTACTAATACTAACCAAAATCACCATATACGAACAAAGTGATTTACCGGCAAATACTTACCCATGTTCTAGGTAAAAATATACATTAACTAATTTTTTTTTAAAAAATAGTAGATCATATAAAAGAAACATCTGTTTAATCGTTTAAATTTATTTTTTTCCCCCCTTAAAACATCCCTCTTGGTTTTGTCTAGGAAATTAAAGTAGAGAAGTTGCATTTTATTGTCGAACTCAGATAACAATGCATAAAGCAAAGATTTTGGATTTCCACATTCAATAGTGAGTAAAAGTATTAAGTAGGTAGCAGCAGTATGAATTGATGGAATATGAAAACCATTAACTGCAAATTAAAAAAGTTATGTTTCATTTAAAAAGTTGCCTCTCCATTTTAGGGTGGTTTCTTGATTAAAGGTTTGAAAATCTTTGTGATGATGTCAGAAATTCTTCAACAATTGAGGAAACTTGAAATGCTCAGTGCCCAAAGGCCAAAGAATATATAGTAATCATGAAAAAGGTTGTGCCCTTTATCCCATATTGATACAGCGTATATTAATTGTTGTACCGCTAATCTAAGCCTACGACTTTTGCTGCTGACATACGCTCAGCCCAAAACTGTTCTAAATTTCAATCTTTAAAATTATTTCTCCTCTTTATTTTGATCTGTCTAGTATAAGAGGAAGTAATAAAATAGAATAATAATTTTATTATATTACCTTTTAAATGTAATAAATTTAATATTTTAAAAAATATATTGGGAGATCAGTCAATGTATGAGAGAAGGATTATCTAAGTTCATATAAAGAGATTAATCATCTTATTAATCATCGATGTGAGACTTTTTCATTATTTAACACCCACCTCGCATTCAGGATTGGACATTAATGCGTGGATAATTTAATTTGGGGTCCCAAAATCGGGTGAGATGGATCCTTGCTCTGATACCATGAAAGAAGTTAATTCTGCTTCATGTGTTCCTTGACAACTGGTCAATAATATATACAGATTGCTTAGTATGATCCTAGGCTTTAATAAAGGTAACTAAATATACACCTAACAATAAAGGTAACTAAATATACTCTTAACATATTTACGAGATAATGAAAGATCATTACTATATTTATGTATATTCTAACGGAGATGACTATAGTTAATACTTCCTCCGTCAATCTTTACTTATTTTGTAAGTATTGACTTGACACGCCCCTTAAGAAACAATAAATAGAATAATAATTTTACAATATCACCTTTTGAATATAATAAATTTTAATTATTTGAAGAATGCATTGGGAGATGACTATAGTTAATTATAAAGGTAAATTAGGAACTTAGTGATAAATTATCTCTTGATTTTCTAAACTGGACAAGTAAAATTAGACATCTATTTTTAATATAGCGGATAAGTACGAAAAATGGAAGGAGGGAGTAATAAGGATAAATTAGGAATTAAGTGATAAATATCTCTTGATTTTTTAAATTGGACAAGTAAAAATGGACATCTATTTTCAGCATAGTAGATAAGTAAAAGTGGATAGAGAGAGTACTCTATTCATCCATTTTTGTTTTTTCAATATTGTCTTGACATACCCTTTAAAAGAACAATAAATAGAATGACAATTTAATTATAGTAAAAAATTCATGAGCCATTTGATATCCGACGAGATGAGATAGATAAAAATATCATATGGGATTAGTTATCCCACTATATATATGAAAATAACTTATCCTCTTATTTTTGTTTATCCTCTTATTTTTGTGCAAATAATTTGTGCACTAACTAAATACCTAACTAAATGAGGACTATATAAAATAATTTAAGGCTTATTATAAAATTATTATCTCTTATCCTTCCTATCTTAGAAATTGTACTGAAAATAACTAGTTAATAGAATTAATAAGAAACTGATTATAAATTATTTTTTAATTTTTTTAAATTAAATATTATTATTTTAAAATTAATGTTTTATATATTTTTTATTGTGATTTTTTTACTTTATTTATATATATTTAATAAATTTTATATTAAAACTCGAAATTCCATTGAAGTCGTAATGAAACAGCATTGGTCAGGCAGCGTTAAATATTTATAGAGATGGGAGCAGTTAAGTGAGAGATCTCAGATATTACACTTCATTGCACACGAAAAAAGTGCCTTTACAGTTTATGTTGTCACTTCCAGTTTATGTAATAAAAATAATTTATTTACTGTAGTACTGGAAAATCGTTTTGTCTCATGCTACCTAGCTCTTCTTTAATGTTACGGAGAGTTTTGCCTATGCTGACGGGACGATGAGGTTTAGATTGTTTTGTACGGCTTTTTATGGGGTGCTGTTTGGTCAGTTTGGTTCGGTCAGATATAGTCTTGATTTGGTTTATCAGTTTTGGTTTGTAAATATGTTAAATTAATTAAATATTTGTTATTAATTTTTGATTTTTGATTTATTTTTTGATTTAATCGATAAAAGAATGCTCTTCTAAATTTTTTTCCTTTCTTTCTCTTGTTTTTATTGGTACATGTATACACTATTTTTCTGTATAAAAATCTATACGAATTATAAGTAAAAATAATTTAAAAATAAGTTATTGCTAAATAATCTCTTTCTTTTCAATTAAGTAGCAAATTTGGCTGCAGCAGCAATCTCTCCCTCAAAGTCACCACTCGATGGACAAAACCTCATCAAGCCAACGACTTCCAGAAAGAAAATAGCTGCACCAAACCAATAACATTGTAAAATGTTAAAAAAAAAAAATTGTATTTCAAATCTAAAGTTACTATTTTATAATTAGGCATGGAAATATAATTTTCACTTGGAATCTTATTTGATTTTCGGTTTAACTATTAACTAAAATCTTAAAATGAAAATAAATTAGATATATAGCCCAATAAAAAATTTTACGAAACCATTTAAAATCATTAGCCCAATAACCCGATATCAATAAATTCATAATACTTTTTTCAATTCGATTTATCAATTAAATCAATTTTTACACACCCCTAGCTTTTAGTCCTATGCATTGATAATGTACATTTTTTCTGAAAGTTTAATTATATATATTATTTTTATGTTCCTAGATCAACTTTATCAGTTATAGCAAATAATTTATTTTAATTTTAAAATTATAAATCTTAAATTTTAAAGAAATTTATTTATAGATATTTTTAAATAATGTACTAATAAATGTAAACAAAGTTTCATCTCTTACAATAAATATACACACACAATCCGTATATAGTAGTTCAGTTACTATCCCATTAATAGTCTTTACATTATTAAAATGAGTTAAACTTAGAGCCGGATTAGCTAATTTTTAATTACTTCTAAATCAAAATAGCTTTTAACCAAGCTTTTATAATATTTATATAAATTAAAATGTATTTTTAAGCATTTATTTTTAAAATACAATGGAACAAAAATAAGTCAAAAGTCATAAGTTGTAAATTCTAACTTATGACTTTATCATAAGCTATAAGTAAAAAGCTATCAGCCTGTATTTTATCATCATCAATCACCGTTATATAGGATTACGTGTATATATTCTTCAATTTAACTAACCTAATGCTAATAGTATATTAAATTTCTCAAGCTTATAATGCATGAATGCAACTTAAACTCTAAAATTTGTCTGAAATGTCAACTTTAAAGATATGATTTTACTTGTATAGATATTCTTATTATTAATCATGCAACTTTAAACTTTTTCATTCTAGGTACTTGCCAATGACATATAGACTTCCAAATTTTAATTAATATACTGGATGAAAATCTCCAGCCCCTCCATTTCATTTAGGATGTTACATTATCCCTTATACTCCTTGTAATTAATATTTTAGATGGAAGAATGATACAACTTAATCATTCTGTTTTTAATCTAGAGGCCCTAGCTCCTTTTGTCTTGATGTATAACAAAGGGTTTATTTATTGTCATTAATTTATCTAGGAAAATAACTTTTCACTTAGACCACCTGAAATATAATAATAATTCCATACACAACATTATAATATATATATATATATATATATATATATATATATATATATATTTCCATGTGCTGTTTGTACTTGCTAGAAATGTGTAGGTGTTTTTTTTTTCCGTAAGAGGATTACTTACAGAAAGGGAAAGGAACTGATGTTACATAGATTAAGTCTTGGAATACAAAGCCCTAGCTACCTAGCTACTTGAGTTTTCTTTCTTTCTGAGTTTCAACCATGACTTGATTGAAATGTGTGTGTGTGTTTTGGCATCTAGCATCTTTCGAAATGACTCTTCTCAATAGTTGTAGTAAAAGGGAGATATTATTACAATAAAAACTATAATATATTTGATGAAGTCTTATAGATTAATGTATATAGATCTTATTTTTATTACGTGAAGGTAAAAGGTTTGTTTTTGAAAGAACCCCAATTCAAACAACACATATTAAAGTAATATTTTTAAAAATACAAAAAATAATTAGAAAAATATATTAAATAGCAAAAAAAATAAATACATATTACGCCTAATAAAGCATTTCCTTGTAAAAGATATTTATGATTGCAATACCAAATTTTGTGCGGCTTGATATATAACAAATCGAGATAATGTTCCTGTTAGGCTATAGATCATTGAGAAATATTTTTTTTCAAAAAAAGAAGTTTAAAATATTTATTTGTTTATGAAATTTGATCAATTTTTGAAAATTTATTTTCAGAAAATGTTCAAGTTCTAATTTTAAAATTATTTATTTTCAAATATCATTTAAAAATTTTAAAATTATCATTAAATTTTGTTTTGTTTATATTTTCATTATGTTTAAGTTTTAACTAAATCTTTGACCGAACACTAGCCATGTATAACATAAACTAATTACTACTAATACCCTAGTATAATTTCTTGCCGGCAATTATTTGTATGAAACAAATTGAATGACAAGACCCATCATAAAAAAGTAAGTGAAATTTCGGATCCGTGTTTTATGGGTGTCGTTTTGCTGTAACAATAGGGATCAGTCAATGGCTAATGACTCCTTTCATGTCATATTCACTTTAGTCAAGGTAAAATACTGCAATGACAACTAATGATCTATTTACTTGAGTTTTTTATTTTATATACATAGTAGTAACAGTAAATAAGTAACATGTTATATAAATTGAAAGTGAGAACGTATATATAACTCAAAGTCATAATCAAAACTAACGATAAATTGTGGTAGCACTCACTAGTCTTGTTGTTTCTATGATAGATCTACAATTGAGGGAATCCTGGAAAATTTTAACATGAAAGAATCAATTATTCACATTTTGAGGAAGACGTTATGAATTAGTACTCAATTTGTAGTTTTTGTTGGGTTACATCTATGATCCATCCATCAATCTGACCAGTCAGAAGCAGGGAATCAGTTTTAGAGTTGTCACTTAAATCATCTAATGTTTTGATTATTTATTCACACACAAATTATAATTAAACTCCCCGACATATCATTCCATTAGATATAGGCGTGTTATAGGCTTGTTCTTTTTGAGTCAAAAAGGCAAAACCAAAAGCATTCATGATTGACAATTAATACATGTAAATCTCTCATAAGCATTTTGTATTAATAATAATCTGATAAAATAAACTCATTAGAAAATCGCAGGGTTAATTAAAGAAGAGGAGTAATGCATTAGCAAGACATCAACAGTAAAACACTCCGTTCATTTTTATTTGTCTATTAAAAATAAATATAGTTAATAATAAGGATAAATTAAGAACTGAATAATAATTTATGTCTTAATTTTCTAAAATAAACAAGCTGAAATAGATATCTATTTTTACTATATGGACAAGTAAATGGAATGGGAAGTAAGAAGCTAATATTAATGCTTGGGAGTGGCGGAGCTCCGTTAAGAGTGTCCAAAATTTAATTTACATATTAAAATAATTAAATAGAATCAATTTAATACTTTAAAAAATGCATTGAGAAATAACTATAGTTAATAATATGCGTAAATTGAGAATTAAGTAATAAATTATGTCTAATTTTTAAAGTAAATTATGTAAAAATAAATATCTATTTTTAAATATAATGAACAAGTAAAAATAATTAAGAATAAAAAGCTAACATTAATATTTGGAAGTAGCAAAGCCTGATTAAAATTATTCAAATTTAATATATAAGTATTACAATAATTTTCAACCCATATACTTCACTTTATTTTTTATACATAGATAATATAATTTTTCCACTGGCTGCACTTTGCCACATATGGTTATGCCGTGGAGGAGATATACTCCACTGGAAATAATACTTTCCGTTTAAAATAAGCATATTTTTAATTTGGATATATTTTTAAGAAAACTATTCAATACTAAAAGTATAACTACACTTTTATCAAAATTATCGTTAATAAATACTTTTAAAAAGATATAACTTTATATTTTATGGATTCTATCTATTTAAATAAGGGTAAAATTAGAAAAATATCACTAATATCATCTTGATTCCATTAAATTATTACTTATTTTGAAATCAAAAAAATCACATATTTCTAAACGGGGAGTATATATTTAGTCTTGAATGTTGATAAACGAGAGAAGAAATTAGTTAATTTATTAAAAAGTAGCAGCAACATATAGCTGCTGGATTAATCAAAGAGTTCTGCATACAGTAGGAGGGGTGGGGGACGGTGACTTGACATCCTCCTACCTCTATCATTACCACCATTAATACCTAAAAACAAAGTCTCCCAAATGTGGGAGAAAGCCTCAACGATCACCTGATGATAATGCTTTCCACCAACGACAGACATTGCAAAAGCTGCTCAGCTCATTCTTCCTCAAACATTTGCTTCTCCAAATCATTTCCATCATCAACTTGAAATCCTCGTACGGGTCCTGCGATTTCACGATCGCGAAGCTCTCCTTCACCTTCCCATCCACGCTACACGGTATTAGCTTCTTGAACACCGACAATCTCGCTGGTAACTCGCTGTCCGATGACGTTGAAACTGACGATCTTCGACCTGTTGAGACATTAATATAATTCATTAATTAAATATTTTGACTAGGCCCAAAAGTTTAAGATTTTTAATTCCTTTTTTAGAATTTGTGATTTAAAATAACTTTTACCTTTTGAAGAGGAGAAACTTGGTCCAGAATGCTGAGTCTCCCCTTGCTGGTGCCGTTCCTCTTGTGACGACGCCTCATTGTAGTGGTCTCACATATGGTTTCCAACTGGGGGTTGAAATCAGTGGATGAGTCATCAGTTGAGAAATCGAAGCTTCTGGAAGAAGAAACTAAAGTTCAGTTTCCTCTTCGTTATAATAATTATCCCAAGTTTGATCAGTACCGCTGTACTCGTCAGCTGATAGAAGTGCTCATTCGATTCTGCTCGTTTTCGTCTTTTTAACTCTCCGTTTCTCTTCTCAGCAGTATTCGCATCGCGGCGGAGAATAGGGGCCGTATGGCCAAACTGAACTCCTCTGCAGATTCTTCTTCTTCTTCATCAGAGACGAAAGAGCTGGAAAACACGTGAAACTTTTCTTCTTTCTGCCACTTGAATTGATCCTGTGAGCAGCGTGACTTAATCGATCCACAGCTAACGGAGATCGCCATGGATTCCGGCACGTAAGGAGGCTTTTGATCATTTTGATTAATAAGAGGGAAATCAGGGGAAATGAGTTTTGTACTGAGCTTATTAGTATGTGGGAAGAAATTAGGATCTTCGGGAAGAGAAGAAGAGTCCTTGGAACGGCAGGAATTGAAGGAAGCAATAACTCTGAGAACTAAGCCAAACTTTTCCCATTCTTTTGTCTCTGTTTACCTTTGACAAAAGTGAACTGTGAATTGTTTATATTGGGGACAGGAGGCGAGGAGAGCGTGACCCAGCGTCTCTAAATGTTGAGTTACTAGTCAAAGTTAATTGGCTTTACTGATAATTTACTTAATTTCTCCTTTTTCACGCTACTTGAGACAAATCATTGTAATTTTGGAAGAGTTTTAACTTTTCTAAACTAGACATTAAAATTTTCCTTACCCCATTATATAATTGCTGATAATTGTTAGTAATAAATAAATTATTAATCTAAAAATAAGATATTTTACCAATTACAATTAAAATATAATAATATCATGATTTGTTGAGTTTCATATATGAACTATGTGAGTTTTTTTACCTAAATTATCACTAAATATTTATTGAAACACACCTCAACTATCAGCTGCTCACTTTCCTACCTGAAATATCAATAAATGTTTATTGAGACATACCTAAATTATCGATTGTTCACTTTTTCTATCTGAACGGTGGTGATATTTCTGTGTAGAAAATGATAATTGATAATTGAAGCGTGTTTGATAAATATTCAGGGAGATTGAAGTATGAAAATAAATACTTAATAGTTCATATAAGAAAACTTTAAAACATCTAAATACTTTAGATATTTTTTTAATAATTCACTCACTATTCTATAAATTATACAAGAGAAAACGGGGAGAATTGAATCTACATATGTTATAATGAGTATAGATATTAGTATTAGGGCCCGCTTTGACCATGAAATGAAATCATGATATGAAATCATATGAGATGAAGTTTGCAGTTTTTAAGTCAGATTTTTTACTCAACATAAAAACCCCATAAGTTGTAAAAACTATTCAAATTGACCCAAATCTTATACAATCTTACCAAATAAGTAAAAGTTCATAATACAAATATAAAACACTATCACAAAGCCATTTTAAGAAAAATACAACTTAAAATCGAACTTTGGTTCAATAAAAAGTAAAATTAAATACGAAATAGAAAGAAGGCTACTCTTTAATAAATCTGGGTTGGTAAATACAGGAGTAAATGGTAAACGTTATGTCCAATATTATAGTTGACAAATGTTGTTTATATTTATTAAATAGTTGGTAAATAAGTTGGTATATATAAATGGTGAATTTTTTTACAAAATATAAACTTATGCGTTAAATTTTGCATTTAAAAAATCCATTTCATGATTTGAAATCCCAAATCATATTTTTTGATGAGAGAAAATCGCATTTCAAAATTTCAAATCATGATTTGATATCGCATGTTGAAACGCCTATTTAGACTAATAAGCTTTGGTGATGATTGTTGCATATTAATATTCATATATATATAGGTATAGCCACATGCGTTTTTTGAGAAGACAACATGACAAACTTCAAATTGTTATATTGAACTAGAATGTTGATAGTTGGCGATAAAGTCGTAGATAATGAGAAACAGGAAGCTGCAGATGCAGTGTGTCATCTATTTACCTGAACCCTGAGAAAGAAAAAAAGATAAAATTGAATCAAGGTCTGGAAATTAGTTGCCGTCTAGCAGGCAAGAATTTAGCCAAAGTGACTGTATGTATCCATTATCCAGGGAAACCGTACTCTGTTGGATTCCCTATCTTCCCATATTTTCCTCCAATTCCAGCTTTCACAGTGGAGGTGGGGGGTAAGAGGGAGGACATAATTACTTTAGCGCTTTATCTGCCATTTAGGATTATGATTTTAAATTTTAAATTTTAGATTTCAAATTCTAATTTTAATTTTTAAATTTCTAAATTTCTAACGCCTATACTACGTCGTTTTATGTTTTTTTTTAAAGATATTTTTAACAATAAAAAAATTCATGCTCAACACGAAGAGATTGTCCGTACCATGTGAAATAATTATATTAAAGAATAATGAATTACTAATGTTGTTGACTAGTGGATCTTTATAATATTATTATTATTATTATGTGCATTTGAAAGTTTGTAATCGCAAATATTTATTTATACAAAGAATATGGAGATATATATTGTTGATGCTACAATTAGATAATTATGATATCTTTGTTTTGTAAACTGTTTGCTCATTTGTTAAAATTGTATAATGACTAAGAAATTTCAATAGCTTGCAACTGTGAGATTTTCATGTTCATGAGAAAAATACAACTTAAAAGGTTCAAAACTACACATCCAACGACACTTCAACTTCAGATCATGCCCTAAATTAAATAGATCTTAACGAGGAATGTTACCGTGAAACTTATTTTGAGAAAAATATTTATCAAAATTTTTAATCAATCAAATATTAAAAATTATAAAATATTTTCTTGTAAAATATTTTTCTGTCCGCCAACACACCCTTAAATATTTTTATCTTTGACAATTTCTTTTCATGCACCAAGTAATAGATAAAACAATAAGAAGTGTCGTTTGACTAGTTGAAAAAAAAATCCACTAAATATATATGTGTACTTTAATTTAATAGTTTATAGATACATATTGAGACTGCTTTCAAATAATGTAACGAGAAGTCGAATTGTGATAATACATTAAATTCGTTGTAGAAAATTCTGCATGCATATACTACACTGGGGCAAACTTCCACTAAATATTCTCTTTTTCTTCTCCCTTTCCTCCCTTTTATATATGGATCCATGATAACACATTTTAAAAGAATAAAAAAAACTACTACATAGTACTAATTCCCAAATCACACATTCAACAATATCCCCACCACTAAGAAGGATTTCTTTTTAATGTTATAAAACCTTCCAATGTTATCTACAATATATAAGCAAATATAGCGAGACAGACGATCCATAGATGGCAAAAAAGTCATCCATCATAATGAAAACATTTGCATAATAGGCCACTTGAGAGAAATGAAAAGCAAAAGGAGTTAATCTTTGTCTTTTGGACGAAAGCATTTTGAATGATATGCCTCTGTGGAAAAGCCAACAAATAAGAAACCTCTCTAAAAATTATTATGGGAATCCAAGAAAACAAAATCATCCATCCATGTGTTTGTCCTTTCTTTCTCTCTTTTCCTTTTGAAGAAGACATCTACTATAGGTAAAGAAGCTAGAATTATAAAGAAGTAAAAATACGAAAAAAGTCAAAGAAATTAAAACATATAGTGTATATGTGTGTGTAAAATTTGCTTTTTGTATTGATCTATACAATATACTTTTTATCAGCGAAGGAGTGTCCACAGTTAACACTCTTGACAAGAGGCTCTACCACAGCTGGTGACAACCGTAACTCCACAAGTATGTCTGACACACATTCCGCACACAAGTTTACTTACATGACTTTAACTATATGTATTGATAGTATAAATATTTTTATAGAATAAATATTATTTCATACTTTCAGGAAAATTTGATATATAGTACTAAACTAATCTATTCTACATGACTTTAGAAGACAGATTAAAACAAAAGATGAATCCTGCTGTGGATTCCTATAACCTTCTTTCTAATATTTAAATACAATTTTTTGTCAGTCAGGTGGAGTGAGACTATTTCTGAAACCCCCCAAAAAAAAAAAAAAAAGGAATTGGAGCCAATGACATAGTAAAAGACTATATATGCTTTTATTTTTCGTCACCTTCGATATTGTTATTAGAACTTTAATTAATTTAGATTTATGCCGGATATGCTACTGGGAAGAGTAGAAATGAGAAGTTAAAATAAAGTTACGTGATCCAATTCATGGGTATGTTATTACGTGTTGATAAATTGAATTGTGTACACTTGCTGAGTATGGCATTTTGCCTAACATCCTCATGGCCATCTAAAATATACTGTATTTTTGACTTCTAGTTTACAGAGTACCTCAGTCAAACTAGGCTGAATTATTGGCTAGAAATTGCTTGAACAGATAGAGCCTTTGCAACTGGGATTGTATAACACCATTAGTCAATTAAGATTTTGGCCACAAATTACATCGCGTATTACGTAAACAGCACCACTTCTAAATATGTCTCCTCCGTTAATTATAAGTATGCATTAATCTCACTAAGTCATAGAACCTGCGTATGTTCCAATTGGTGCTGATGTATATAACTAAGGAGGAGACATATTTTATATGATTACCTTATTTATGTAATAGGCATTTGTGCACACGCGTGGAAGTTTTTCCAAAATTATGAGCCAATGCATATTTAATAGAAACATTTTATCATGTATCCGGATTGGAATTAAAACAAATTATAATTCAATTGTTTAAATAAAATTTACTCATAGGTTTAAGGGCCATCAAATGCATTTATTTCTGCCTAAGATTTAAACTAGAGATGATTTCTGGGTTTCACAAACAGGATTAATGCACTGATAGGCCCATGAGATTTTAATCCGTCAAGAATGGGCTGAAACATTCAAAGCCCTATGAAACTTGATTGACCAGCACAAGTTACCTTACAGAAAGAGGTACAAGGAGTTAACATACGTGTAACCATTATTTACACCAATTCAAGTCATTTTAAAACTTTATTATCGTTAATTTATATGTATTTCTAGTTTTAATTTATGAATATTAAGATCAAATTATATGGTGCAAACGCCATTGTGTTAACATCACTAAATTTCTTCCAGAGCTCCAATAGTTTCAATTTTTTCAAAGAATCTGGGAGTGAAGAGTGTTAAAATTATCTTTATTATCGGATTCACAGCCTGGAAAGAGAAAATTATATTCCTACTACGTTTGAACTTTATTATAAAAAAATACTAGTACTAAATAATTTTAAATTCTAAATCTACCTCGTACTTACAAAAATATGAAATTACTTAGTAGAATAAATTTCTAGAAATATATTAGATAAACGTGCCTGCACAACTGCTAAAAGCAGGGAGCCTTAATTTAACACAGTGAGTTTCCAAATACCCTTTCATTTTTCGAAAATCTCTCCACAAAAAATTGCCCACCTCAAATACTACTTTGTTTCAGGCAAAGAAAAACAAATGAATAGAATGCTGGGTTTTTCATTACTGTATAACAATCCTTAATTATCTCTGAGCTTTTGCTTCTCTCCCAGAAACACACATTCTTTCTTATGCATAACTCACTGTCTCTCTTCATTCCGCACATGCAAAATTAAGTTGTAATTTTATATTGGCATAAAAACTAAATCAGTGTTGGTTAAATTATAATTTACATGAGGATACTTTGTCCAAATGTTGATAAAGAAGATGGGCTGGAGACAGTGCTGGAGGTGCCACAATGATGAAATGTTCAAAAGCATGGGGAAACAAATGCAGCACTTAGATGGCAAAATATGTCAACCTGGATGAAAGCTCAGACATCTGATAAATGGTCTTCCCCTATTGTTGCTGCTCGTTATAATGAACTTAGTTTCCTCCTTTACATGGTGGGATCTCCTCTTATCCCTTTCCAAATCCAATTGGGCCAATCCGTTAATCGTCCTGTCAAACATTCTTCCATTGTAAGTTTTAAGCACTTTTTTCCCTGACCAACTTAAGTTCCGGCATCTCTTGTTCAACCTGAAATTGAGATTGTTGGTTAACGATAATATTTGCACCCCAAAAATATGCATGACAACCAAGTTCCAAATCCAAAATAAAGAGAAAAAAGATCACATTCAGTGGCTGAGGTGGGATTTTCACTAAGGGGGTTCGAAATAGATTTTCAAATTGTGACAAGGGGGTTCAATATGCAATATATACACATAAATATCATATTTGACTCATATACAATATATTTTTCTAACGAAGGGGATTCATCTTTCGCCACCTTGGCCCGCCCCACCTACATTTACCATTCTTACCAGATCAATGGTAATCCCAGTTATCTTGGACACGAGAAAACAGATTTTTACAATTCTGACCACAACTCTATGTTGCACAGATCCTTTATTTGTCTCGACGTACTGAACAAAATGAGTGTAATATGATATTGGTGCTGTCGCTAAATTACACTAAAGGTTAGCAAAAGATTGATTTATCCATATTGGATCTATGCACCCACTGCATTATGTAGGTAGCCATTGAGGATAGGATTGACCAAGTTCACTCATTACATTAACTACAAGCTAGCTTATGAGGGTAATTAACCACACATGTGGGACTCATTATCTGATACCATGTAAAGAAATGGAATTTGAGGGGCCTAATTCAACCCTAAAAGCTGGAGGATTATCCAAGTCCATATAATTAACCATTTCATTCTTCAATAAATCCGTATAACATAAGCAGAAGTATTTATTAGTAATCCGAATAGTTGGGATATCTTATTTGAAACTGACGCAGGAAGCGTCACAGCGAAATACATATTGCAACAGTACATAGCAGCAACAGGGGGCAACCAGCACTAAATGCAGTGAATAGCATGTGTGTAATTGCAAATTAAAATTACTGCATCTGATTTCCATCAAGGTGACTAAAATGAAGGTGAGAAAGAGCATGAAAACGGAGGATTTGTGCTTTTGGGCAAAAGAACCCTGACCTTTTGGTGCTTAGAATTGCTCATCTCTGGATGCAAAGTAATTTCTGGTAGTAATGGCAAAATCTCATGGAGACAATCTTCTAATCAAATAAGGCCTATCTCCAAGGGTCCTCCTAGACCTCTCCGCCGCTTTCTGCAGGTAAAAACAAACTCTAACTTTCTCACACGTATGTTATAAAAATAGTCGATTTGTGAAGATTTTGTCACATTAAAGTAACTGAACTTTGTGTGGAGGTCAAATACAAAATGACTGGCGCTGGGAAGTGCCTACATTGCTGTAGGGCGGGAAATATGGCCTTTCAGTCATTTGAGTTTTCTGATCCAATAGTTCAGTTATTTTAATGTGACAGAAAAATAGATGTCCGACTTGACTTTTACTGTTACAGTGAGTAAAGTTCAATGATCATACGTAAAATCAAACTCAGATGTAGTGGTAGAGTAAGGACTAAATGATACGATATTGCTGTAGGGACTAGATCCTCGGTCTATAGCACACTTGTTTGCAAATGCAGTCTGGTATAGGAGAGAAGATAATAAACGAAGAGGACTGTTTCACCTTAAACTAGACACCACCAAGGGCATTGGAGGCACAAAGGGTCCAAATTATGAGATACTACATCACACCATCTGGGGATACTTCAGCCAAAGATCAGGCCTTAGTGGTCAAGTTTCTTGAGGATTCCAGGCTGCTAACAGTTAAGACCAGCAGGGACGATGAGGGCGTCTTCTGGGAGACAAGCACAGAATCTGTTATGGAGGACTATAAGCATGTTGACGGAGTTAATGTCGCCCATAGTGGCAAGACTTTTGTCACAGTTTTCAGATATGGAGAGCACTCTGCAAACCACAAGAGGCGGCTGAGTGAGAGATGGAAAATTGAAGAAGTAGATTTTAATGTTGGAAGGTTGGACAGCTGATTTTCCATGCCTCCTTCAGATTTCGACAAAGAACATTCTCGGGTCTAGAATAGATGTTGGAAAATTATATTCTTGAAGCATTTCAACACAATTTTGCAGTATATACAAACAGAAACCTTTTCTCCTGTCAACAAAGTCTTAAAAGAGCTACTAATTTGAACAGTAGCAGATTAGAGAGGAACGTCAAGTTTCTATCTGATGACAACTGTTTGCCTCTATATGTAGTCACCTTAATCTTATTAGCCTTCAGAAAAATTAAAAATGGAAGAATCTTATACCACTTCTTGAACACCACCATAAATATATATGTATATATGTATATATGTATATATATATATGATCAGAGTTGAACCTAGGACGAGCTCTATGAGTTGAATTGAACCATCATGTTCCACTCGGGCTATGTATACATATATAAAGAAGCAATTAAAAAATGTACAGTATATATATATTATTATAAGAGCACACAATTTGAACTTCACTCTTCGACTCTATATTCGGATTTGTCTTGCTCTGTCTCAGATATATCCCCTTCAGGCTTCTGAAAAGTACAGTTACTATTCAACAAAAAATTTGTTGCTACGTGCTGTTATTCCACATTGGAATACAATATTGAATCCTCTTTCTTCAAATGTACAAAACACATCCCGAGCAGAGGACTAGAACGTAACATTTACCTATATTGGAAATTAGGGACAAGGAGATGAAAGCAAACCAGAGGAGAAGAAAACTGATTTTCTTTACTCATGGATTTAAAATTTATCGGATTTTTTCATTTTTCTACTCAAGCCAAACAAGTAAAAGATGGTTTTCTTCACCCTGCAAACACTTTCAACACCTTTATTCAATCCATTAAACAGAAATGTAGCTAGTTGGAGTAACTGTGCCATAAAACAATGGTGACTATGTAAGTAGTTATCAGGTTAGAGCCAACGAAGAAGTTGAAAATTTTCTCTCTTCATTATAAACTCCATAATAACTGATATCTATAGCGGTTGGCAAAATTAGACCATGAAAAACATGACTCACCAGAGTCGCATAAAGTCTAACATGACATCGTCTAGAAGCAACAGTTTTTAAAACATGTAATTAAAAAACAAGAAGGGATATCAACGGTTTACCAGTAAGTACATAGAACCAAATCACCATTCGACTTGCAAGTTTAAGTTTTGGAACTGTGATGATTTTAAGGCTTTACTTTCTATCCAAATTGATATTTACTTGTATTATTTTCAAAGAGTTGTTAATCTACTTTATATATACATATATCGTTTTCTTTAAGTATTACTTATATGTAAAGAAAATTTTCAGTGGAAGTGTAAGATGAAACTTAGTAAATATTTAATAATATATTATTTCATCATGAGTACAAGCAAAACAAGTCTATCAAAAATGTCATTCAGTGCAAAACTACAAGCAAAAATTCCAGATTCTTTTTTCGCCTGAATTAATCCAATCATGATGCTGTTTGAGTTTTTCACCAATTATTCATTGGAAAGAAATATTAAAAGAGGAAAAATTTACAAGTATGAAACTTAAATAGATACTCGTTCTTCCCTAACAGTGAAAAATGCAGTGAACTCTTGCAGTATGAAATCTTTCACAGATGCTCCCTTCGTCTATGAGACAGGATGGCATAAATCATCATTTGTGTGCCAAAGCGGTGACCACGCAGATGAGGATTCTTGATATTCTCCAAGTCATAACTTTCTCCCTGCTGCAGTTGTTGTTTGCTCCTCTAGTTTGCCTTAGACTTAATTCAAGTATCTCAAAATAGTTTAAAATGGGATCAAACAGGCATCAGCTACATTACTACACATCTTAAATGAACAATCACAACATAACAAGAATCTAGGAGGGGCAGGTGGGTGGAATTAAGAAAGTTTATCTCAGTCTAAAATTTAAATAAAAGACAATACAAAAATAGCAGAATAATCAAAGTGCATGTGCATGCTTGAGACAGATAAAGAGAGATCCACCCATAAAGAAATCAAGAATGTTGTTTCTCAAGCCAAAGTTATTGGCCTGCAGAGAGGGAAAAAGGAAACATCACTACCCATCACCTGCCAGCCTTTGGGTACAGTACTGTCAGACCACCGTGCTTCATACCAGCCAAGTTGACCAAATAAATTGCAGAAAGAAAAGCTATATCGTTTTACATTACTGTGTACTAGAAAAGCTATATTGTTTTACATTACTGTGTACTTAATTGGAAAGTAACTGCACATTTCATGTAATACTGCCCTATAGGAGGCAAAGAGAACTTTCTTCAACTCTTTATTTCATACATATATATTACTGAGAACTTTCTTCAACTCTTCATTCATACATATATATTACTGAGAACTTTCTTCAACTCTTACATGGAGCAACAAGAAATTACGTTTGGATGAGAGAAAAATGAAGAAATTACACAAGAATAGGCACATCAAAGTCGAAAGAGAACTGTGCTATAGGCACATCCAGTCTAATTAGCTCCAACTTAAAGTTGTATGTTGTCGCTGAAAACAAGGAGAAATTTTCAATTGAGTAAGAAATTAAATAAGATCATCTCATGTTGATGGTAAAAGTGAAAGAGAAACTGACAGACCTATCCACCAATATTATCAAGATTACCAACAGATGTCCTGAAAGAGTACATAATTTACACTCTCATATCATTCGATATAGATTCGCCGGATTTTTTTTTAATCTTTTCCATATGCAAAAAGCTAAAGTTCGACATAGCATAATATCAAACACAGTCAGTATACAGGTTACTTTCTAGCCAAGGAAGAAGAAAAATGAGTTTCTTATCGAAGTATTCTAAAAATACGACTCATGAATCTAGTTAATGGAAAACACTTATTCTTATGAATGGGTCCGCACAGAACAAATCACAACCAGATGGTTGCAAATAGTTGAAGGAAGCAACTAAAAGGAACACAGAACCTTAAATTAGTAAACTTGCATTCAGAGCAATATAGTCACATTTAATAATAAAATGTAACCAATGAAATCTAATGTTAAGAAACCAAAAGACTGTAAGCACTAAACATTGTAATCAAGTGGCACCTTGAGGATGTGGCCTATGGTTAATGAATTCAAATTAAGAAACCAAATAATGAAAGTACTAACACTGTGTCCAAGTGGGCAATGTAAGGGTGTGGCTTAGTGGTCAATGAAGGGAAGAGAACCATGAGGTCTCAGGTGTGGAGGCAAAAATTCTAGGTTATTCTTCCCATCTGCCTAAGCCAACCCGGCATTTGTGCTGGTGGGAGGCAGGTATCCAGTGGAATAGTCAAGGTGCGTATAAGTTGGATCCGATACCATCATTAATAAGAGAAAGCATTGTACAAAGCCAAAAATGAAAAAGAAAGAGAGTCATGCAAGTTTAAAAACTAGAAATAATAATATAGTAATACTAATGGTAAAGAATCTTTCATTCTAGACTGGTGATGACATTAGCTGTTGAGTTTTAGTCCATAATCATATCTAGCATGACGTGGAGAGAAACGTAAATTTCCCTAACTGATGCTGGTTAGCAAACCACCTACGTAGTCTTAGTTACCATGGGACTTCCATATATCTATTTGAAGCAGCTCTCAGGAAAATCAAGTTGCAAATTTGCGAGATAGCAGTTTTATTGAGTAAATTTAATTTTTAAAATTTTAAAGGTTAAATTTCCTTTATAAATTATTATGCAAAGAAATTATTGAATTCATATTTAATATTTAGAGGTCAAATACTACCTTACCTTATCTGAACCATGTTACTTCAAAAAAAGTACCAATCAAACAGTCTATTTACTAATGAATACTCTAAGCTGAATTTCTTGAATTGAAGCAACAGTAGATTCCACCACCCAATAGGGAGTTATAAAGACATAATCTTCTGCTTAGCATTAACAAACAGATCAAGTCAACATTCTGATTGCTGTGAATCAAACAGCATAACAATATACACGTAAATGTGCTTCAGTCCATTTGAATATTTTCTAAATATAATGAACTTTCTACACAACAATCAAATTAAGTTGGCGGTTTGTGAAAAGTTTAAGAAATCGCAAGTACCTAAAGTTGAATTGCATGAATAGACCAAATTATGTTGCAAATTTTGTTTTCTCAGTTCCTTTGACTTGGACTTACCATATATCTAAAAGTTCAAGGAAAAAAGAACTACTTAACTTCATTGGTAGGAGGATGATAGACAAGTGAAGCATTTGCAACATTCTAAGAGTACAATATCTCCAAATTAACAAAACTAGAGATGACAAGTGAAACATACAAGCAAATTCTAGTTAAATTTTTTCACAAACTTCATCATCACAAATGAAGTTGGAGTGAGATTAAACAGGTGTGATGTCTAAATATAGACGATTCAGATACTCGATACTCGATCCTCAATGATCCAAGAGAATGGTACAATACATGAAAAAGTAAATCTTAGAATTAAAATAGGATACTTGAAATAAAAGATTGATACACGAGTGTAGGTAGATTTTTAAGTGCACTAATTTGTCAGTGTGACCAGATAATGATTGACGATATTCAAAGGAGATTAGGTAGTCCTAAAATCACATGGAAGAAAGTTAGCTCAGACTTAGTGAAGAACAAAACACAATGAAAGCAGAAGATCCATTTGAGCAATGCCAACTAGTTGGGATTAACACTTAATCTTGTTGGTACACTCAAATTCTGGAGTACACTGAAAGTGTTCTTTGTTTATTTAGAGAATTGTATGATAGTAAGACATAGAGAACCCTAGGATGGAGAGCTTGCAAAATTTGTCTTAAAAACAAATCATAGAGCATTGAAATGAAACATGTCCAAATGGAGTCAAAACAATATTGAGAATCCCTATAGTCAACCCCAATTAAATTGACGGCATGGTTGCTATTGTTGTAGTTAAAGTGGCAATTCAAATTGTAACAATGAATTTATTGCAGTGAAGATCACAAGAGTGCAAAACTTTTGAAAGAGTTAGTGACAGACTGCATTTTTGGTTTTCCAAATGGCCCTACCAGATATCGCATGTAGTCAGAAAGTAGGTGTACATACTTCAGATAATGTGATTATAAGAAGAGGCAGACATTTACTGGAAATGGGAAGAAAAGCTTGAGAAAGATTTTCGAAGAAAACAAGAAATATGTCCAAAGCCTTCATCAACTCCAACAAAAAAAAAAAAAGACATCATAGACAATTTAAAGGAAAACAAAAAAACAGAGATATGGAAAGAGAGAGAGTAGGAAGAGGCAGAAGAAGAAGAAGAGTTAGCAACATGTCTTTCTTCAGGGTCACAGCATGTCTAGGACCCGACCTTCATTTCTAGCCTAAATCCTGTATCCTCTAGCAGGTATATAAATATTGGCAGTGCAACTAGCAACAAAGAGGCAATGCTGAGAATAGAGCTGGCAACGGAGCTGGAAGCAGTTAACCTAATTAATAACTCCATAGGTGCATGATTTGATCAATAATCAGATGGTTGCACCGCAGCATTGACTATTCAAGATAATGGGGTTTGTTCAAGGCTGCTGACTGTGATGGTGGCAGCTAAAAACATTGGCTGCTTATTTGCTTTCTGATGAAGTGCATGATGATAAAAGGTGAAGATAGAGACTATTTCTTTGAGGAAGGTTTGGTGAAACTGGAGGTCATCGTGTCATGCCTCAAAAGAAAGGGGTTTTGAAAGCATCTTACTTCTTGAATTTGAGATAGACATTAATGTTCATGTGCCCACCAACTATGTTCAATTGGTGGACTATGACCATAGCCATCCTTTGACAGTTATAATATTACAGCAAAGAAGACAATCGACATCTCTGTGATTTAAACCACATGCACTAAGTATCTAGATTGCCTCGGATACACAACTGCAAAGCACGGATATATGACGATACAGACTTTGATCACTTCAGTGTTCTATCTAGCAAAGCTGTCAGAAACTATGGTGTTGCTCCCTCGTGGAAGTTGTGTGTAAACTTAAATGGAGTTACCGGAGGGAAAAGTACACCCTAAGAAATCTGCACTGCTCCTTGCATGTCATACTGATGCGTGACGAAGAAGAAAAATTGAAGCACACAAGATATCCCTCCAAGAACTCTTTCCAAAGGAAAACCATATTTCCGTCTGAAAATAGTCACAGTCCAACATTTCCTTTTTTCTTTTTTTTTTTTTTTTTTTTTTATATAAATATAATTTATTTGACATAAATATCAAGTTGTACACCAAGTAAAACCTTAATATTGAGAAGGAGCAAAGAATGAAAATTCAGCCGGTGTGGGATAGTTCGAGTTGTAATTAATTTACTTCCTAAAATGATAGTTAAACCGCATGTTTTATCATTCCGACCATAAATTCCATGTAGTATCAGCTCCAATATCTCATTGAACATTGAAGTGATGTGAAAAGCTGTTTGTACCTTTTGTCTGCTTGTCACTGAACCTCATCTATGTCCTCCCATTGTAGTTCGGAAACAAATTTCAGTTGTAAAGAGGAATAAAATTATCTAATAACACACCGCCAAATCCCCAACCTAACATGTCTAAGCAAATCACGAGTTCATAGCCAAGGTTAACCACACGGAAGAATTGATTCAAAAAGTGAAAAAGAGCTAACCGATGAATCGAGAGGTGGTGATTCAATAGGAATGTAGAAGCGTACAGACATCTTAGCGATCTCAGAAATGGCATCCTCGGGAACCCAGGAACATCACTGGTTAACTCCTCGTAGGCAGCCTCAAATGCTTCCTGCCAAAACTTGGGCAATTTGATCCCACGGCTGCTCTTGTATATATACATCCCACATATGCTTCACTAACTTCTCCCTTTCTTCCATTTCCTGCCAAAATACATATACTCTGTCAGAAATCAATGAAGATTTAGTCTTTTACTAGGTAATCCAATCAACTACGCCTCGATCTCAAACTAGCCTCAGCATTCCAATATGACGACATGAATTGAATGAATTAAAAAAAAATGAGGTAAAGGGAAATGTAATGGACGAGAACGTCGAGATCTTCAGGGAGGGGAATGTCGATGTCATCGGAGATGGCGTTGAGGTTGCCGGCGGACCAACGGAGAGTAACAGTTCCGGTGAGCATCGACCAGAAAGCTAACAATAAGATAGCGGCAAAAGCCCAAAACTTGTAACGACCTCTCCCGAAAATGGCATAATAGGAAGTATCCTTCTTGGAAAGCGTGGAAGGTGAATGATGAAGGTGCCGTCGGCGTTGATATTGGAAGGGCATCCTCATCCTTCATTTCAATTTTTCTTCTTCCCTTTTCTGTATGGTAATAAAATTCCCCTTTTCGCTTTTCCTTTTTATATGTATTTATACGTTTGGTTTATTTGAATTTGATTTGCATCTCTCTTCACTCTGAACAATGTCGACTCGATCAGATAAAATGGATTCTCTAATTCTGAGGGCCATCTCATTTTTTTTTTTTTTTTTTTTTGGTTTGGTATGTAATTTGCTGATATTTTAAAATTTACTTATTTTGATAAGCATTTTTTATTTTGAAATAATAACAATTTATATTTGATCAAATAATTAAGGGTTGTTTATCATGCAAGATGAAATCATGATATGAAATCATATGAGATGAATTTTAAGTTGTTTGGGATACGCAATTTGAAATTTTAAGTTATATTTTTACTCGTGAACATAAAAATCTCATAAGTTTCAAATTGCCCAAATTCTTATACAATCCTACCAAATAAGTAAAAGTTCATAATAAAATATAATTACCTATCATAAACTCATTCTAAGAAAAATACAACTAAAATCGAACTTTAGTTTAATAAAATATAAAATTAAATATGAGTTGTAGTGTACTACTCTTTAATAAATTTGCTGTTAAAGGTTGATGGGAGTAAATGGTAAATATGTTATGTCCAATATAATAGTTGGTAAATGTTGTTTATATTATTGAATAAATAGTTGGTAAATAAGCTGGTACATATAAAATTATCGACTTTTTTATAAAATATAAACTTATGAGTTAAATTTTTTGTATTTAAAAAAATTAAAAAAATTAAAAAAATTAAAAAAATTAAAAAAATTAAAAAAATTAAAAATATTAATTTTATCTTAAAATTTTAAATCGCGATTTCATATAGCATATCGAAAGCTTACTGAAAATAAATGAAAGTATAATACTTTCTTCAATTGCAGCACCTTTTCACTTTATTTTAATGATGTTTCCCCAATTTTATTAAATAATTTTTTAAAAGAGTGTGTCCAACTTAAAATCCATATTTTCTTGGAAACAGAGAAACTAATAGTGGATTGTATTATGTTAGGTTATATTTTTGAAGTCAAATATTTTGAGGTCGAAACATAAATAATGAGATGTAAATGTTCAACCTGTTTTGTGAGGATATTTTATTTTTATGGGTCAAACTTAAATTTTTGAGATAAATAATTGTTGTTGTATTATGATATTTAATAGATTTTCAAAATATTTTCAAGTGCAAGTGTTTACAGGAACAAAGTTCATGCTATACTACTGCAAAAACTCTTTAACAAATAATTGGGTCCAGGCGTCCAGCACCAGCCCCACGCTTAGCTAATAGAAGTAGAAAAAATGCGGTGTCCGTACTGCTCGGCGGAGCAAGGGCGGTGCGCCAGCAGCACCAGCGGCAGACCGATAACAGAGTGCACATCCTGCGGCCGTGTAGTGGAGGAGCGCTAACCCAATCCCACCATCTTTCATACCCGTGCCCAATTCCCCTCTGTGCCTGCCACTTCTGACCTCCCCACTCTTCCCATCTCCGCCACTAACGACGATGAAGACCCATTTGAATCCACGGGTTTCATCACTGCTTTCTCTACCTGGTCTCTCGAACCCTACCCAGTATTTGCCCAATCTTCCATTTCATTCGCCGGTCACCTCGCCGAGCTAGAGCGGGTCCTTGAAACGACGTCGTCTTCCTCCAGTACGTCGTCTTCCTCTGTCGTGGTGGAAAATCTCCGGGCTTATTTGCAGATTATTGATGTGGCTTCTATTCTGCGACTGGATTATGATATATCGGACCACGCGTTTCAGCCTTTCAGGGATTGTTCTTCGGCAACGTGCTTAAGGAACCGAGTGTTGAAGCGCTTGCTGCCTCTCTCGCTGCTCTTGTGCACGCTATCAGGGAAGCTCAAGAGCCAAGAACACTCCAGGTATGTTAAATTGGTAAATAGATGCCATATCGTGCTTGTGATCTTTGTGTCGTATCTACTCTAAATACTACTATGTGATTGCTGAATTTGAAAGGGACGAAACTAATCAAGCTCTATGCTTTGCTCTGTCTGTACTATCCAGCTAATTGGCATCTATTTGATTCTTGATTAAATTTATTGAAGTGAGGAACATCTATGTAAAGGAATAGCGGAATATAGGGGTCCAAAAACAATAGGTAATTTTGTAAAGGATTTATTGTTTGTTGCATCATTTGAAGAAGAAAAAAAAACTACTATACATGTGTTTGGTATGGCAGAAAATATCTTTCAGGAAGTGCTACTATCATCCATTATTGGCGGAAGTCATTTTTCTAGCCAAATATCACTACTGTTACCGTGAATCATTTGCTTCAATCGACACTGAGTCCATGGTTTCAATCTTGAATACTGCTAAAGAATCACCAAGATATTACTGTTATAACTTATACCGGATCCTCCACCTTGTATATTTATAGAATTATCACATACGTCAACTATTTTATACTCCAAGTAAATACCATGTGTCATTCAAAATTGATTTTCTTGGATAAACAATATCTACTAAGAACATATTTCATGGGGAACTTTCCTCCCTACCTAACATTGTTAGAGTCCGACATAGGTTGATGGTATGAACTGGAGTCTCTTTATTCTTGTCATAGAATATCCTCTCTTCATGAGCTAGTTATTTAGCTTGAGCTAGATTGAAGGTCCATTTGTTGACGCATCAGAATGTAGTTCACTTGTCTTATTTGGATTTTGTTTTAACATTTTAATCAATTAGTATGGAAAGTTGGTGTTCAGTCTTCTTCTTCTTTTTTTAACAAATAAGTTAATTTTATTGAGTAAAAACAGCGCCAAGAGAATGCTGGTAGTTACAGGTATAGAACTTTGATTTTCTCTGTGCACCTTCTGATTTCAGCTGAAACTTTGTGTTTTTTTAGCCTGCTTAAGTCCGCTATTTTCATGGCCCGCCCAGACCTTTTGCCTTCTCCAACCCTCTTCTCACTTGCTACTTTTTTCTTCTTTCTTAACTGGAAGTGGAAGATCATTCCTATATTTAGGAAAATCATGGAAGGGGAGAGGGAAAAAGTACAAGAGGGAAAATAGAGGGAGAAAAAGGCAGGAAACTTCCCCCACCCAATGCCTCTTTCTCTTGTCTTTCTAGGACCAAACAAGAGATGGGAAGCCTTGCAATTTCTTCCTTTTCCCTTCCATAGTTGCAACAAAAATACCCTGTTAAAGTTTGATCATCAGGAGTCTACTGCTAACTTTAAAGTGGTTAATAGGTATTACCCATTTGATTGCACTGAAAGCCAAACAAAATGGCCAATGACCTTAAGCTCACGACTTGAATTTTCTTTCTTGGTCTTTGTCAAACATATACTCCATGAAATAGAACAGGATTCAAACAACAATGTTGAAAGTATCATCAGTAAGGGCCTTTAAGATGTATTGAATGTGAAGTACTACCATTCTGCTTCTATTGTCAGTTGTCATTATTGTGTTTAGAGAGAGAGAGAGACTTGAGGTCTCAAGGTTGCAGAAATGTCGTTTTTGATATCATGTTAATCTGTTTTTGTCAATGGTTATTAAATGTATACCATTCTTCCAATTGTAGGTCAAAAACTGAACATTTTGGCCTTTTTTTTCTGCTTCCACTGGATGCTTAATATTTTGTAACTGTGAGGAGTCAGATGCATTTCATAAAAAACTTCCATGAACTTTCTGATTTTTCTGAGCTTCTCTAATTTGCATTAATTGATAACTAGGAAATATCGGTTGCAGCCACCTAATTTCAGAAGGAAATCAGGAAGTACATAAAGATTTTGAGAAGCATTACAATCTTTTCAGTCAACCTATCAATAGTAATTCTATATCAGTCCATATGCCAAGGTTTTGTACACTTCTTCAGCTGAATAAATCTGCTCAGGTACCTAGCTGGGCCCATTGAAAAGTTAGTACTCAGTTGACTGGCTATGCTAAATCTCTACCTTATCAAAAATGTATGCTATTGTGATTAACAAAAAGGCAACCATTGTAGAAAACCTCTCTTTCCCAATCAGTTTGCTTGAGACCCCAATAAGTCACAAGGTCATGTTGGTCCAATATGTTTTACCTTATTTTATCAAGTTGGTTCTTAGATGTACTTAAAAGGTTCCTTTTTATTCTCTAAATCTTTGACTGTATCTTGCACAACGTTTGCATCAGGAGCCGGCAACTCACATTGGTGAAGCAATCATCAATAAATGCTTTTTTGCAGCCAAGGAATCCAATTAGTATATCTGCTGCTGTTATATATTTGGTATGTCAACTAGAAGAGCTGCCGGAAGACCCAGGCTGAAATATGTAAAGTGACTGGACTCACGAGGTTACTCTTCGTAAGGTGTACAAGGAGCTTTTGGAGAAATGGGATGATCTCCTGCCATCAAGTTATAAACCAGTTGTTCCGCCAGAGAAGGCATTTCTCTAAGCAGCTACCATTGCTACAGGCCGTTCATCAACACCTAGAGTTGATTTAGTTGAGGGAACTTCGTCTGAGAGAGACAAGCCTACTAAACCCACGACCATTAGATGTATCTCCTCAGATCAGAGGCAAGGAGGACTCCTGCACAAAGATAATATTAATACAACTCAAATATCTTGGCCACCGCCATTTTGGAAGCCTCAAGCTCCTGCTGAAGGTGGTGTTACAACAGCTACAGAAAAGAGTCAGAATGCTACTCAAGAAATGGAGATTGATTTGGCAATATAAATCTCAGGAGATGCACTATTTCACAAAAATAGAAAAAGAGTGCTACTAGTTCTTAACTTTGATGTTATCAGTTCTCTTATCATCTCCAGTCAGCTGCAACTTCAGCTTCAGTGTTCTGGATGCTCCAGCCCTCTGTATCACCTGGATTTTTTCCAATGTCCAAGCTGTACTACCACAAAAGGTTGCATCTAACCCTGCGGATATTGTCAGAATGAGGCTGATTAACAGACAAGCAGTTGCATTGGTAAGAGGACGGCGGGGGCCTATGAGAGGGAGGAATGATTCAATACAGAAACACCCTCTAAGGAGTGACCAGGTGCTTAACTGGGCATTTCGGCCATCATCTAAAAGTCCTATTTTCACTCTACTTCTCATAATAGTGTTTCTTAATACAGTTAGAATGATAATGATATGAATATTCTATTTCTCTCTAAACACATTTAGCTTGCAACACTCCCTGCTCTCTGGTATGGAGCATTGGGCGCTGCTGGTGATATCTTTTCGACTTTATAATAAATGCTTTTTTCATGGGGCGCCCCTTACATTGCATAAAATGGAGAAAGAAAATCTTTTATTTGTGTAAAAGTTCATAGTATAGAGTAAGACTGTTTAATTTTAAAATATATGGATGTGTTTGTATCTTATTTTGTATATAATTTTTTTATAGTGTATGGGTGTGATTATTTGATAATAAATAATTATATTTGTGCAACATTTCGTGTTTGATTTTAAAAGGGCCATTCGCATAAAATGCTCTTATCTTAAATCTGCCTTTAATTTTTTTTTCCTTAAATTTTTAGTCTTTAGTTTGTGCCCTTCAAGACTAATATTGTAAAAAGTGATCAAAATGCCCTTAACCAAAAAAAAAAAAAAAAAAAAAAAAGTCGCAACGCATAAGTTTTTGTTCAAAGATGTTATTGTTTGGTCATGCTACTGAATTTGTGTCTACTTCTCCCCATACACACAAGTTCAATAGCATGAAATTATGTCTATCGCATGTAAGTTAAGTAACATATATTTGTATTTAAAGAACAAAATTTTAGGCATAATATGCATATCTTTTTCATCTAATATGTATATTAGATTTATTATTACATTACGCTAAATAATAAGTGAAAGTAGGTATGTATGACGAAGGGCATTTAAGTAGGTAGGTACAACGAAGGACATAACTTTGATACTTTCGGTTTTGGTGTACTTTGCTTCACTGTATATCATCAGTTCATCACTAATCACTATAAAATAAATGAATATTATAGATATACAAAAAATTCTACTAAAATTCTAACATGATTAAATCTTTTGAGATGAGATACGTGTTTTATAATTTTAAAACATGTATAGTAGATAATCAAAGGAAACCATGCACTATTTGTTTAACTTTTAATAAATTAAGTCACTTTTTCATTTCTATTATTTTGAGAAAATATCGAAAATGTTATTGTGAACATTTTCAGCTATTGAGTTTAGCATTACGGAATCTTTTTAATTAGCTATTTTTCTTCATTTATTTTTGGTGTGATTTAATATTAGAGAATTACTAGTTAAAATGTGTTTCTTCTCAATTGTATCAGCAAAAAGTGATATAATAGTGAAAAATGAAACTGAAATACGAGACGTTAACATCAAAATTTTGATCAGCTCAATATAAGATTGCCCAAAAAATTATTGATCTAACTATATTTTGTTTTGGTTTTGAAAAAAGTGAAGATACTGTGAAATTAAGCGCTACAAAAGAAGAGGAGCAGATCATGTTTCTTCAATACCTTCTAACATTTTCTGTTTCAACAAATAATGATGTCAAAGATTTTTAATTTTTTCAAAACCTTTTACAACGGATAACGAAATTAGGAAGAATTTTTTTTGCTAAGAGTTATGTGGAATTATACATATTTTTGTAGAATCTTAGGGTGAAAATCCTTTTCACCAATTAACTTGATTTAAAATCAAACTCCCCTCAACTTTGAACAATAGACATTTCCCCTCTATCTTAATAGATTTTTTAAAATATTTGTCTTAATCTTACATTATCAACTTTGTTCTTATTTTCTACTTCTTTAAAATCATATTTTTTCAATCCATGCAGTACTCTTTTAAAATGAAAATAAAATAAAATACTAGTTGAGTATATAAGTTAATGACGCTCTATAATGAAGTAAATTAACAGAGTAAAAAATAATTTTATTGATAATAATTAAAACCTAATATTGATTTATATATGAAAATAAAAGGTAATAATAATTTTATAAATATATTTCAATGCATGAAATACAAAAAAAATTAATAAAATAAAGATAAATTTAAAGATTATTTATTTATAATATAAATTAATTTTAAATTATAATTTATGAGATATTCTATTAATAACAATTAGATTTTATTTATTTATATAGACAAATAGAGTATAAGAAAGAAGAGAAACATAAACATATATACATCCATGCACACATTACATATATGCACACATTTAATGCATATAATATTTTAATAAATAATAACAAAATAATAATAAATAGTAGTAGATTTTTTGTGACAATTTATAGAAGTATTATTTTACTTATAATGTCAGTGAATTTAAATAAGAAACTAAAATTTATTAAGTAAAAATAAATATTATATATAAAGTAAAAAGGTATTATATAAATAGAGTATTGAAATAATAAGGTTAAAATAAATATTTTAAAAAGTCGACTAGGATAAAATTGAGGGGGTTTTGCTTTAAAGTAAAATTCAGGGTAAAATAATTTTCATCCATTAATTTTTAAATGATTTTCTAACTGAAGGTGGAAATTTGTTATTTTTTAAATATTTGAGGGATATTTTCTGGTAGAGAGATATATTAAGGATATAGTCTAATTCAAATGTATAATTTAAGGATGTTTTTTGGCAAAAGCACTCTTAAAAGAGTCCTGGAAAAGTATCAGCGGAATCCCTGTCCTCGATCAACAAATAATAATTGAATTACACTCTGTGATAGAAGATTCAGCAAGGTATAGATTCTTCATAATCGCGCTATTTTCCCTTTGATTTCCTTAATTCTACGTTTTCTTCATATCACTGTCATTCAGTTATTCGTTCAATGTATATCAGTACTAAAACTGGGGTTTTGTAGTGTATCCGAAGAGTTCTTGTATTTCATTATGTGAATCTGAGATTAGGGTTTTGTATTACTTTGTTTTCGCAGCCTGTCCTCTTCTTTCTTTGAGATTTATAGTAATAACTTATAGAAAACGAAAACATCAATCTTGACTGAATTTAGGGTGGGTCAACTCAGCAATTTCAAAACTCCAACCCTCCTGATGTTTGAGGCATTGTGGTTATCTTTAGTAACAGAAGATTGGGAAAACAAAAATGTTACTGTTGTTGCATCGTCCTAAACATCAGTGACGAGATATCGTAATCCCGTCTTCCTTGTATGGCTTCTTCTTATGATTTTGCATGGTGCATATACAATTTTTTGCTGGAATATACAGTGAAATCTGATCAGTCATTAGTATTTCTGTTCCTCCTGTAGTACTTAGTAGTTTGTTGGCTTGTAACTTGACAGTTTGATATGTAAGACGTGCTTATATATATGTGGCAGAATAGTTTTACTGTTGATGAGTCAAAATATTTGTCTTCTTCACATCTATTGATAGAATCAAAATCTTATGTATTTTCTTCAAATACATGAGGGATGCTACAGAAATTAGATTTACCTGTCTTCTTTATGTGACTGATATTTACCTTAGATAACCTTGAAACTGGAATCTGATGCTGGAGTTGGTGCTACTATAAATATATCAACTACCATATTTTTCAAAGTGATCTGGTGATATCTCTGTCTGGTAATTGCTTAATAAGAAATATGAAAACATGGAAATACCTAGTTGTGACTGATAATTAATATTCACCTAATGACCGACTAGTGATCCAATGGAGTACATCAAATGTTGCATTATATTTTACTGTGATTTTCAATTCTCATTGTGGTGAAAATCAAATGTTTCTTACTTGAAATGCATTTGATGTCACTGTGTTCCAATTCACAACCGTAGTAATCTTAGCATGTCCTCTACCAGAAAGTTTCTGCTTCTATGGTATGAAATCTTGTTCCGTAAGTTTCTGCATAGGCATAGGAAACAATTATAATGTTGGAGTAGGGTCTGTTACCTATAATACTATCGGAGAAAAAATATGTAAACCGGTTTTTGTATCTATAAAAAGAACATGTTGAAGATACTTTGTGGAAAATTTCATTTGTTTAACTTGAAATATGAAACTTTTAATTCGGATGTCCTAAATTGAATATTTCTAAATAAATAATTCCATCATTAAGAAGAATGTTGCTGTTTGACAGTGGAGTAAATTTATTCAGGTTGCAATAATGGATCGTGGAAAAAGGTCAGGCCGATCTCTTGCTGCACGGAATAATAAGATTTATTTGGATTTTAAGGACATCATCAGGGAGCATGCCCTTCCTTTCCTTCCGCCAAATCACTTTCCCAAATTCAGAACTGTTTGTAGGGACTGAGACTCCAGATTTCCACCACTCCATTTTTTGCCCACAATCAGTCACTTTCTTTGTCGCAGTACTTCAGGCATCTTTCTCCAGATTCACAGCCTCTCCTTCTCTCATACCCATTGATGCAAACTCTTGTGGGGTACTCAGATCCATTGCTTAGGTTTTTGCCTGAGCCTGTTGACATTAAATCCTCCTCTAATGGACTGCTTTGTTGCCAAGGTCGTGAAGGGGACAAGGCCTACTATATGTGTAATCCCGTTACTCAGCAGTGGAAGAAACTTCCAAAATCAAATGCTAATCATGGATCAGATCCAGCAATTGTGTGCCTTATTTGAACCATCGTTGCTCAACTTTGTAGCAGAGTACAAAATTATATGTGCTTTTCCATCCACAGATTTTGGTGAGGCAACTGAATTTGATATATATTCCTCCAGAGAGGATTCTTGGGAAATTGCTGGGGAGATCTGCTTTGGAGCTAGAAAAGTAATGCCAAAATCAGGGGTTTATGTGAATGGCGTTGTTTACTGGATGACAACTAGTAGTATTCTTGCTTTTGATCTAACAAAGGATAGGTCACAGCTCCTTCAAGGATACGACACTCGTGGGATCTTGGGGGCTTTTAGTGGAAAGCTCTGTAAGGTTAATGTCATTGGCAGTTCAATTAAGTTAAACATTTTGGCTAACGCCCACTCAAATACAATGCAAATGGGAAGCCAAATCAGAATGTGGTCAGAGAAACAGACGGTTGTTCTTGACAGTAAAATTGTCGGGGATGTAGCAAGGGACTACTCAGTTTTGCTATGTTGACAGTGATATATGGAGGTCTAGAGGGAGAAAGAATGTTTTCATAAGGACTTCAAGTTCCGTGCAACAAAAATGCTGAGCAGTAGAGTTGGCATTCATTATCGATGCTTGCCCTATGTGAACAGCCTAGTCTCCCTCTAATCTGCCTTGGCTGCAGAAGGTTCTTCTTTGTTTGGAGCTGCAATCAGCTTATTGGGGGGAAAACAAGCCTCGGCTTTTCAGATGATTGCTTGTCCTGAGGAAATTATATATTGTTTATGCTGTGTTAATGGTCTCTTCTAGTCAGCAATTTGCCTTTCTATATTTCAATAGTTTTTCTTTATTGCTGGTACTCGTTTTCCCGGGCTACTATCGTAGCAGAAGATCGTATTCGAACTCAGTTAAACTACTACTTTAATTTCGTCTTTGCCAACTTTTGCTTCTCTCTAACTCCCCCAAAATTTCCTTGTAGCAGTTTAAACGTAAATATGTGGTGAGAATTACAGCCTGAGTTTACTACTAGATTGAGTTATGGGTGTTCTAGTTGGTTCGTCCTTCCAATTTCTTAATGTTGTAGAAATACAGCCTTAAATTATATTTATCTACCAAAATTATTCTCGTAAAACTTTTGAGGGTGAAAATCACTTACCCTCTCTGACTTTATAAATCAAACTCCTAACCATGGAATATAGATATTTTTCCCCCAATGTCAGTTCAGATCTTTGTTATTTGCCTTGTTCATTAGATTAATGATATTATTAATTTCATTGGAAAAGATATTTCAAGTTTTGTTTAGCTATAGTTAAAGGGACGTCAACAATTTGCAGTAGAAGATTCCACTTTAAGTGGTTCTTAATAAAGCTAAAATTTGAAACCAAAATTTGTTTATTTTCGAATTTAAATGACTAAAACGTTAAGTTCAACGTGTAAATGTATCACGGAATGTAAATTAATGTTAATAAAAAATTTAAATTAACTTAATATATTATAAGGCATAATTTGTGTTTGAATTTTGAATATTAAAATTGATAATGATATTTAAAATATTTGATAAGTGAGGGCTGTTTCGATGGTAAGCATCTTCCACTCTCAATCTGAGATTGTGGTTCGGAAGTTACCAACGGCCGCATCACCTTACATTGGAAAAATAATTTCGTGAATGTTATAGACACATATTTGTATTATACTGAATCGCCTATAAAGCGTATTTGCATTAAAGGATATACGTGTTTATATTATAGTGAAAAATTCATCTTTGGAGAAAAGTTAGAGAAATTATCCCTATAAATAGATGGATTCTCTTCATTGTATTTTCATCCCATCAAAGAGAAATAAGAACTTCTCTCCTTCTTCTCTAATATTCTTGTTCTTCTGGTGATACCGTTGCTCTATGACTCTACTGCCTCAAAATTTGAAGGCCAAGGTATTATTGTTTTTTTCTTTAATATGGTTAACTTTACTTAAACTTGATTTCGCTGTTCTTTTCAAAGTTCGGGCAAGAACTACTCATGGGGTGTTGCATGCTGAAATCTATATGGATGCAATGGGTCTTGGAGACACCATTAAAAGTGAAAACAAAACATCAAAAATCTATATGGATGCAATGGGTCTTGGAGACACCATTAAAAGTGAAAACAAAGCATCAAATCAAGATCGTGCTAAGGTTATGATATTCTTGCATCATCATATTGATGAAATTATGAAAATTGAATATCTCAAGATTAAGGATCCACTCTGTTTTGTGGAATAGCCTAAAAGAAAGGTATATTCCGAAAATGGTCATCCACCCAAATGCACGATATGATCGGGATCCATCAAGACTATAAGTCCTGCTCATGAGCATAGCTCATCAACATTCAAAATTGTTTCAAAGTTGAAACTAGTGGAGAAACTATTAATGATGTTGATATGATTGAATATGTGGTAGTACACAAAATTAATCGAGCTCAAGAAGAGCTAATGTATCTACCCGAAAGAATGAAATTATTGTAGTAAGTTTCAAAAGGAAACTTATAAGTTTCAAGGACATTGAAAAAAATAATTGAGACTATAAATTATGGAAGATCTAATATCTTCATGCTACTACAATTAGCGGGTTATAGTATTTGCGTAAGTTACTCCGCTTATTTTTAATTATTTGTAGTACATAAATATGGGTATGATGATGAAATCACATACGAAAGTAAACTAGAAGTTTACTGAAATAAATTGGGCATAACCGTTGGCCATCCCCGTTCAAATGTGATGCAAAATAATTGAGAATCGTGGGCTATATATTGAAGAAATAAAGATTCTTCAAGAATCCTCTTGTGTTGCTTGTTCTCATGATAGAATGATCTGATCAGCTAAGATTGGAATTATATTTCCTGAAATTTGGAACTTATAAAAGGGTGAATATGGGCCCATTCACCTATCATGTAAACCGCTTGTTAATAGATGCATTCATGGTATGGTCACATGTGTTTGATATCAACTTGCAATTGATTTTTGTAAGATTGTTGCTTGAATTATTAAATTAAGAGCATAGTTCCAAATTATAAAATCGTGTTGATAATGTTGATTCATATTAATGTTGGTTTAGCAAAAATTGTATGCCTCCAATTATAGCTAAATCATTGGTTATGAGAATAAAACTCTCAAATAAAATTTGGTATGAGATATGTTTATTTAACATATAGCAACACTTGAATGCATCAAGCCAATAAGGCTTCCCTTATCACAATTTATCAGATAGAACCAAATGATTCCATCTAAAAATTTGAATGTGCGATATATTGATTCAATTGCTCCACCACAACGCACAAAGATGGGTCCTCAATGAGCTTATATTATTCCTAATAATTGGTAAATTCCATCTTGTTGGCTATGCCGATGCCGGGTATTTATCCGAATCTACACAAACTCGATCTCAAACCGACTACGTGTTCATATGGGAGGTACTGCAATATCTTAGAGATCTACAGCAGTCTCGTAGCTATTTCATCAAATCATGCTGAGATAATAGCCATTCATGAATCAAGCCGAGAATGTGTGTGTTGAGGTCCATGATACATCTCATTAGAGAAAAATGTGGTTTGAACTTGTGACAAAGTACCTACAATTTTGTATGAAGATAATGCTGCATGCATAGCACAACTAAAGGGAGGATTCATAAAAGGAGATAGAACGGCCACATCTCGCCAAAGTTTTTCTACAAACATGAGCTCCAAAAGAATGGTGATATCAATGTGCAACAGATCTGCTCAAGTGATAATGTGGATGATTTATTCACAAAATCTCTACCAACCGCAAACTTCAAGAAGATGGTGTACAAGATCGCGATGCAAAAATTCAAGGATGTTCTCATTAGGGGGAGTTAATATGCTACTCGTACCTTCCCCTTACGAGGTTTTGTCCCACTCGGGTTTTCCTTTGGGGTTTTAATGAGGCAATAAAATGCGTATTATTAGATATGTGTACTCATTTTCCTTCACTAGATTTTTTTCCACTGGGTTTTTCTAGTAAAAGTTTTAACGACACGTTATCTATCAAATAGACATTCAAGGGGAGTGTTATGAAATATTTGTATTATAGTGAATGTCTAGTAAAGGTATTTGTATTGTAGTGGATACAGGTGTTTATATTATAGTGAAAGTCTATCTTTTGGAGAAAAGTTAGGAGAAATTATCTTTATAAATAGAGGGATTCTCTTTCATTGTATTTCATCCCATAAAGAGAAATAAGAATTTCTCTCTTCTTCTTTCTCTATAATATTCTTTTCTTTCTTTATTATTTTAATAATCAGTGAAACATATAAAATCTGCCATTCTTTTTATGCTACTACTCTTTTCACCAAAATAAATAATTTAAAGGTGAGATAAGTTATATCTAGACATAAATTTCTTAAGAAGGAAATTAAACCATTTACTATAAATAAAAGGAATATTTATTTATTTTTTATTATATTTAATATATTTATAAAATAATGATTTTTTTAAATTTGAATTTATGAATTTATAATTATTTGAATTTAATGATTGCATTTCTTTGTTTTATATATATATAAGACTCAATTAAATTAAATGAGTAAACAAGAGCTGAAATCAGACTCTATTACAACATAAGGATCTATTTAAGGATATTGCTCACACGAAGCATTTTAAATTATCAATAGAATTATATTTAGAGTAATGTAATATTAAGTTATTTTTATTTTTAGTAGGTTATAAATTCATATTAACGAATAGAAAATACGTGAGAGACTGACAAAGATGTTATGCATCATATTGGTGTAGAATGGAAGAAATATTTTGTGTGACAAAAATGTGTCACCAAAATTTAAAGGTAAATTTTATGAATAGATGTTAGATGAGATATGTTGTAGGAGTGTGGAGGGCCAAGAACTCTCATGTTTAGAACACAAAAGTAATGGAAATGGGGATGCTAAGACGAATGTGGGCATATTAGGGAGGTATGCATTAGAAACAAATATATTCAAAATAAGGTGGGAGTCAGTGGCGTAGCCACATGTACTTGAGCTTCGTCCAAAATTACATTGTGTAGGCATAGTTTATTTTTTTGTTAGTTTATGTATATATATACTCTATATTGAATTTTATTAGACTTCTACCATTATATTTTTACACCCGACCATTTGTGGAAAATTCTCGCTTCGACACTGATGGGAGTGACTTTTATATAGTAGACAAAATGAGAAAGTGAGACTGGAGATGATTCAAACATGTGTAAGGAGATGCACAAATGCCCCCGTGACTGGTGGAGAAGGTGAGATGAGGCAGGTGGTCCGAGAGGAGGTGGTGTGACCAAAGATGTATTGGGGGAGCTGATTAGACAATGACATGACATGACTAACCATCGAGGACATGCACGAATCTTGGGGATGAGGTTATGGAGGTCGAAAATTAGGATAGAAAATTAAGAGGTAGGTTAGCGGGGGTCTTGCTTTTCTATATATGTGATGATAGTTTGTAACACCTTACTTGTCCCTTCTTTTCCATATCACATTATTAATATTATTCTTATTATCTTATTATTTGATTTTATTATTTTTTGTTGTCTCCTTTACTCAGCTTATCGTATTATTTTATTATTGTTAATATTCTTTTCTCCATTATTTCAATATGACTTATTTACTATTGTATTTCCTTTTTAAATCTGCTTTGAAATATTTTACTAGAGTATGAATCTGTCAAAAACAATGTTCTACTCAATGTGAGATAAATTCAGATGCATTACTTCTTTTATCACTTTTGAAATTACACTAATATAAATTATTGTTATAATATTGATAGTTGCTTCTTCTCAGTATCAAGTAGTACTACATAATTATGTAAATATATATGTATTATATTGTTAATGCATGAGCTTAAAAATCTATCAATTTATAGTTGCTTTTTTTAATCTCGTATGAGCTGTCATATTTTCCTCGTGTCTTTTAAGAAGGTTCCAACAAAACTTAAAGGAAAGTTTTATAGCAGGTTACTAATCAATTATGTTGTGGCAGTGAGTGCTGGCCAACAATAACTCACATGTTCAAAAGATGAAGATTGTTGAAATGAGAATGCTGTGATGAATGTGTAGGCATACTGTGAGAGATAATATTAAGAATGAAGATATCGTGAGCCGAGGTGGAAGTGACTATGGTGGAGGAGAAAATGTGTGTGGAGAGGGCGCAGGTTTAGATGGTTTGACATGTGATGAAGAGATGCACAAGTGCCCCAGCACAGGGGTGTAAGATTTTAGGAGGGGTGTAGGTAGACTAAAAAGCAAAGGGGGAGAGGTAATTAGACATGATCTCGCACAATTGTAGATTACCGAGGACTTGGCCTTAGATAAGAAAAGATGTGGAGAACACGGATTAGGATATAAATTAGTAGTAGTAGTGTAGTGTCTTGTTTTGTCGCTCTCACTAGGCTACGAGGCTACTTATATTTGCTTATATTCAATTTATGTTAATGTACGTTGTTTCTCATATCTGATTAGGTATTATTGTGCAATTTCGCATTGAAACTTTTTTTCCAAGTCGAGGGTTCATAAAACATCTTCTCTACCTGAGGTAGAAGTAAGGTCTACGTATATCCTACTCTCCCGAACCTCACTTTATGGAATTACCTAGACTATTGTTGTTGTATGTGTCTTTTAAGAAAATTACAAATAAAAAACTATTTCTTTGTAAATTTATCCGTAATTCTTTTTAATATAGTTAATACTATTCACTTTTACAAATAATTAATTTTAAGAATAAAATAAATAAATAATTAATTATTTTTATCATTTTATAATTTAATAGGTATTTAAAATAAATACTTTTAATAATATTGGCAACTAGGGGATGGAGGGACTACATCTTTTTTGTTTAATCAGTGACTTGGGAGGAAAGTTAGAGGGAAGATTTTTACTTTTTTAACTGTTAATCAGTTAATCTCTATTGATTGATAAAGCGGTAATTAACTAAATGACCGGGTAAGCTCGTGACAGGTCAAATACATCCGCCCTCACCCTTCCCAAAGCCAAAGATTCTCTCCTCTTCAAACTAAAACTCTTTTACTGCAGTTTTGAACTCTCCCGTCTCCACACGGTTTTTTCTCGTCTCCGTCGTCAGCTTACACACATTTCATCTTTCTGGTTTTCCTGCAACTTCACTCAGCAGAATCTGCGCGCATTTGAACCTAAGAGTTCTTCCCCTTTAAATTCTTCTTCTGCTTACCGGTGATCATCGCGTATTTACAGTTCTGTGTATTCCGCTATGAGAAAAAAAAGACTTGAATTTTCCATTTTACCGTTACATGAAAGTTATTGACTTTCTTTTTTCTTTTGTTCGTTGTATGTTTCAATTTTTGGGAATGTGTCGTTTGTATTTTGCTTTTCCGCGAGTACTCCTGATGAAATGTGTCCTCACACTTACATAATGTGCGGCTAGTTGTTCAGGAATTTTTTAACGTCATAGTTAACCAAGAATTATATTTTATCATGTAATTTATCGAGGTCCCTGATATGATGCTCTGTTCAATATATCTTTGATTGACTTATTTCCATCGCCTTTTGGATTCCTTTCTTTTTTTTTTCTTCATGTCTATGTGACCAATGTTTTTCTAATGTAATATAACTTGTTGATTTTCTAAATTTTCAGTATAGTGAAATTTTTGATTTCTGAAACCTAAGTTATCAAGGTGATACGGTGATTTGATTTTCCAAATCTTTATTTATCAATTATTAGTAATATATGTTTTCCATCTTTGTTTGTGTAATAGAGGCGATTGTATATCTATGTATTATAGCAGTGTACTTCATGCCCTTCTATGAGGTCGTTATTAAACACTTTGCTGGAGTACTCTCTTTCTGGGATTCCTTTGACTGTTCATAGTTGATACTTGAGAGTTTATGACCAGCTTTAATGCAGAAAATGGCATGTGAAGGATGACATGATGACTGATAGCTCTGATGAATATTGGGAGGACGACGACTACTTTGTTGGACTCCTCCGACTGAATCGGGCGGGGGACCCCACCGCCTGTGTCTATCTCCGTCAGGTATGCTCCCCAGACATAGACTACGCAGCCAGGGTAGTACCCTTGGAAAGATAGAATATCACCGTACCTATCCTCACTCGAGAAAAGGAGTTCCAGAGGCATCTTCCATTCATCGATTTTGGTTTTTCCGCACCATATTTTGATCTGCCTCTGAGGACATCATGCTATTAACCTCAGGGTGGTGGGATTAACTCGTGTAGTTTTCTCCCTTTTCTCATTTCATTTTTTATGTCAACAGTTTTTCGATCAAGAGAGCACTGAAGTACTCCAACTCAAGCAATGGCCCTCTCTGCTTCTGGATAAAGGTTACAACAAAAAGGGTCCCAAGAACAAAACTGGAACTCCTTTGCTTTTCTTGTCATGTTAAGGTCCCTTTTTATCTTAAATGAATTGTACTGAAATACAGTATATACTTTGTGTTTTTCAAGTCTTCTTCCAAGTGATTTCTATTATGTCTATTTCAAAATTGGGAGATGTATTAAAGTTTTTGTTCAATCGGCAGTGGTGTAAATTAGTCCTCATAAATTCTTTCCCTTGTTTCTATTGATGATAAAATGTCCTTCGGATCTTAAATTCTGCAATGTTCCGCTACCTAAAGTTACAATTGTAACAATGACTACTCCTCAATTAAGCTAGTTAGCTAAATTTACTTGTCCACTATCCATCTCATTCCAAGGATACTATCCTTTATTTTCACAATATCATGGACAATCTGTACTTCCTGTTTTGCTGATAATCTCTAGTTCTAATTTTCTATTGTTCCTCTTCCTATTTATATTTTTCGACATTAACAAAGTTTCTACTTTTAAAATGAGTCTTACTGAGTGAACATCAGCCTAAAAGAGCAGTGGATACAAATGATTCATATAGATCATCCAAACTAGTACGAGATTGCAGCATAGTTAGTATATCGCCCTTTTGCTTGATTACTATACCTCTTTTATCAAGTCTTCTGCTCTTGATTGCAGTTTTCAGAGCATGACTTGAGGACTGCTGCTTATAAGAAGGGGAGGGAACAAAGCTTCTGAATTTCCTGTAGACATCATAACGCTAGCGAACATGAAGATCAAAGATGTAGCGAAGAGATATACTGCTCTTTCCTCCTGCTAAATCACTGATGGTTTCTCGTGCAGTCCAGAATGGAATCAGTGTGGATAGCTAGTCCATTACTCACGTATCATCAGAGTTTCGCATTCCAGAAACTTTCTGGCTACTTTTTATCAAAGACTGGATTTTCAAAGTGATCCTATATTTTTGTCTCTGCATCATTCCGTGAATGAGTCCCAGTCCTTCCCTTGGTTTCCTTCTTGCCTGAGAAGATTAAAGTAATAAGTTCTAGCAGCGGGCTGCTTGTCAGGGGCAGGATAGTTACTACTTTTGCAACTGCAACCGAAGACTGGAAAAAGCTTCCCCCTCTTCAATATTACCACGGATCTGATCCAGCAGTTGTTCTTGCATTTGATCCTCAGCTTAATATTGAATCATTTTATCACGTGGTCGCTGCAGTCTCTCTTCTTGATCACCCAGTTGTCTGCTTTGAGATTTACTATTCTGAATCAGATTCATGGAGGTGCTCTCCTTCAGACTGTCTAGAGCTGGAAAATACAAGTCTTGCAGGTGATGGATCTTATATGAAGGGGGTGGCTTACTGAATTACATCATCAAATGAAGTACTAGGATTCAATGTGAAAAATGAGATTCCAGCAGTTCTACATGTACCTATTATTCAATCTGAGCAGCGTGGTGCCTTAACGCAGCTAGGAGATGAGGTGTGCTATGTTACTGCTTATAATGACAGTGAAAATGTTTTCGTGATAGATATCTATGGAGGTGTGGACATGAGCCTGAAGCATAGTGTCAGTGTAAATCTTGGAAGTAAGGAGCCGCATACTCAAGTGTTTGGGATGCCCAAGGAAGAGAGTTGTGAGGTGCTACCTGTACCGACTGTGATACTGTGGTGATCCACACGGACAAGAAGCTATACTTTTATCACCTAAGGGAGCATAAGGTTGAGACACTGTGGAGTCCAGGACGAGTGGATACTCATAAGAGGTTCTTACCCTACATAAACAGCCTCGTTATGGTACATGATCCGGAGAATAAGTAGTGCCTTACGATTGTTTCATTTGACAGTAGTATGCTTTTTGCCCCGATTCATTTTATTTTCTTGCTGCTAGTTTTTAGTTTTGGTTCTTCCTATTGTTTCATAAACAAGTGCAAATGTTTGAAACTGAATAGTCAGATTCTTTTGCAACAATAACTTTACGACTACTTACATACTTGTAACTATTTTTACATATTCTCAATTGGCATCAACTTCCTTCCTATGTGAATGAGTCCACATCATGTGTGATAGAAGATGAACTGATTATCTCTTGCTTGTTCCCATAATTACAGGTTTCAATCTTCATAAAGCAGATACAAGAAATTAAAATATTTCTTCCATTTCTTCTCGATTATGCACTCACCTTTTACACAGAAGAAATGGGAAATAGAGAAATGAACACTTTAGAGCGATTACCAACCTGTACCTGGATGCAGAGAGCCCCTCCACTTGCTTCAGAGCATAGCCAATGGATTAGTTGGATCAAATCAGAATCACTGTGAAATATTGTGATCAGGACAGTACACTAAACAAACTATAGTAATAACGTAACTGCAATAATCACTTAATTTAATTTTAGTAACGCAGTGACAATTGTCATGTTATCAGACAAGATTCATAAACCGTGAAGGAAACCACGTAGATGTGTTCAAAAGCCAAAAAAATTGGAGAGAGAGAGAAAGAGTGTGTGTGTGTGTGAGAGAGGGGGTCGTTCTTGGTAGGAGGGCAACAGTTTGGGTGAAAGTGGGGAGAAGGGTAGGCTTTCTCTTGTACATCGCAATGCTAAGATTTCTTTTCCCTTTGAGAACCCTACGTTCTCATACATCTTTCAGGTAGATTTCTTCTTGAACTTTCTGTTTTTTTTGTTCTTCCTTTTTCTGCACCAATCTTCATGTCCAAATTGTTTTGATTTTTAACAAAATGAGGAAAAAAAGAAAAAGAAAAAGAGAATCAATCACGTAATATTGTGATATTGTATAGGATCTTTAATTACGTTGTTTAATGATGTAAAGGTGACATATTTTTTTCCTTAAAACTTTCATGGCAATATACAGGAGTATTGGAAGATTTGTTGAGACGAGCAGTTAACGGGAGAGGTTGAATTTCCGGCTGCCGGAAATTTCACCATTGTTGAAATATGCAATCACCTCCTGGTACTGCTCCGTCCAACAAAAATGGCACTACTCACCTGACTCCTCTTAATGGAACCCTCTCTCATTCTAATTCTCATCATCACCACTGCCACAATCTCCTCCACAAGCTCCGCCTACCTCCCCACCTGCACAATCTCCTCCTCCACCATACCCTCCTCCACCTTCATCACCACCACCACCTGAAAAGACCTTCCTCCTCCGTCACCACCGCCATCATCACCATCACCACCACCAGTACTCCCACCTCCGCCACAATCCACTGCGGCAACACCCAATGATCCCAATCGGGCGCCTCCTCCTACCTCACCCACATTTTCTTCCCACCCGAGTTTCTCAGAACCACCTTCATCACCTACTGAAAATTTTCTCCTCCTTCGCGGCCTGTGAAAACGAGTAGGTGCACAACCTTCAGGAGAAACCAGCAGCTGGTTCTTCAGGAAGCAACAATGGCCCGCCACCGTCTAATTCAGTTTCATCTGACATGGTTATAGTTGCTGGAATAGTGGTGGCAGGATTGTTGGTTTTTGCCACTATCATTGTTTTCTTAATTTGCTGGAGAAGGAAGAAGAAAGAACACTACTACGGGTCCTACTCCCTGTCCTGGACGTCCACCTAAAGGTTGGTAAAATTGTAAACCTCTGCGTCTTTATTTCGTGTTTGGAGTAGGTTGCATATCCTGATATTGTAAATCGAAAAAACTTTTGAATTATCAAGTCGCTTAATAGCAACTGCGTACAAGTAATTAATGTTATATATACGCATATAAATATATAAGATTTTAGCTTATGCAAGGACATTGCATAATCTTTTTACATCAAGCTGATGACATGCAACAAGACCAATTGTCAATAGTAAGTATAATTTGATAACTCAAAAATAAAGCGAGTAACTTACTACAGCTTGTTGAAATGCCTCGTAGTATAAAAAATTGCTTATACAGCGAGTTGTATACAGGTTAACGTGGAAAAATTAGTCGGAGAGATATCAGCATACAGAGTATGCAATCAGATTTTCTTAAAATAACTGGTAGCCAAAAGGCATATCCAATTTCTGTCATAATTCTTTTTTGATAAAGGTAATGTTAATTTCTGTAATAATTATTAAAGAATTTAAAGTATACATTTGTTGTTCAATGAGAACTCAAAATCATTCGAGATTTCACTCATCCCAACAGTGTATATTTTTGTTTTTAGTGCAGGTAGTACCGATCCATACTACAAAGGTCCTAAGCCCGTGGAACACATTATTAAGGTTCCTGCCGCAGTTTATTCAAGTATCGACAACAAACCTACTGTCTATGGCCAAGCTCTTGTGTTATCTCCGAGTCTTGGTGGGTTCTCCAAGAGTCAGTTCACTTATGAGGAGCTAGCTATAGCAACTTCTGATTTTCTAAGACTAATTTGTTAGGCCAAGGTGGTTTTGGGTATGTACATAAAGGTGTTTTGCTGATGGAACGGTGGTAGCTGTCAAGAGTTTGAAGTCGGCAGTGGACAAGGGAATGAGAATTTCAGGCAGAGGTTGAGATCATTAGCAGAGTTCAATAATTCACCTTGTTTCTCTTGTTGGATATTGCATTGCTGATAGCCAGCTAATGTTGGTCTATGAGTATGTTCCCAACAAAAACCTTGGAATTCCATCTTCGTGGTACTTCCCCTGTCGTTGAATACTCCCTTTTAATGATACACTTTGCACCACTTAAAATGACTTCAGAATTGAGTATAGTAACGTATTGTTGAAAAACTTTATTCAGAGTTTATATACACTAGTTAGTATAAAGAATTATTATACTATCAGGTCACCTTAAATATAACTACAGGTAACTATTGATAAGAAGTGGGATTGGTGACCTGAAAAATAAGACAAGTTACATGCTACTACAAGTGAGAAAATATACTGATACCATAAAAATTCTTTACATTGTAAGTATATATGAGTAAATTCCTTTTGAAAAACCACGAACCGTTGAGCGCTCTCCATAATGGTTAGATCAAAGTTTGATTGCAGGCAAGGGACATCATGTTAAGTGATTGGCAATAAGGCTTAAAATTGCGTTGGGATCAGCCAAAGGATTAGCTTTATCTCCATGAAGATTGTATGAATTTTTTCCACACTGCTCCCCTTTTCTTTTTCTTTGTTTCTCTTTCTCAACCCTTGTTTCTACACAGGCCATCCTAAAATTATCCACTGTGACATAAAGGCTGCAAATATTCTACTTGAGGACAATTTTAAAGCAAAGGTAAAAATATTCCTAGTCATTATTTTCGTGTATTTATTTTATGTATTTTGATATGTCAGGAAACCATGGAGGTTGTTTTCTAGCATAAGATCTCCACTTTCATTAGAAGCATTACTTAATAATCATGTTGATCTTGGGACTTACAAGAGTGTTTATGGTTTCTCAGGTGGCAGATTTTGGATTGGCTAAGCTTTCTTCTGACAACTTTACTCATATTTCCACCCGTGTTATGGGAACTTTCGGGTGAGTCACGAGCATAGCATTTACTTTTTGAGAGGTAAAAGAAATACTAGGTGAAGGTTAGTGTTTATCTAGAGGTGAGCTGATTCTATTATCTTTAAATGTTTCCAGACTTACGGAAAGATTTTAATTGGTCAAAATCTAATCATTTGCCATGTTATCAATCTAAATGCCAAGTAAATTTGATAATTCTGACTTGATTTAGAATGTTTTGAAAATCAGTTTGATGTTTTGTTTTGGGTTCTGTGGTTTTTAATTTTCAGAGAACTTTTCATCTGCTCAGTCATAGTAGCTTAGGCAAGAGATAGGCACAATGAAGGCCAGAAAAAACCAATGCTTAGCATATGAGAAAAAATATTTTGGAAGCTATTTTAATTTTTCAACCCTTGGTTAAAGTAATAGATGCAGGTCTTTGATTTGAGATTGAGCAAAGGTAGTTATGTCTTTAGTAACTTTCCATGTGGACATCTGGTAGAAATTAGGCCGCCGTAGTGAAAAACCCATTTTAGCCTTAAAGAAATTTCCGCAAGTTGGGAACATCATTAGAGGATTACTATGTAGGAAATTTACCTTGTGGATATACTGCAGGTACTTGGCTCCTGAATATGCATCAACTGGCAAGCTAACAGACAAATCAGATGTGTTTTCATTTGGAGTCGTGCTTTTGGAACTCATTACTGGGAAAAACCTGCTGATCCTAGCAATATGATGGAGGACAGTTTAGTAGACTGGGTTCGCTCTTGATCTCAAGTTTCCATCTCTCATCCGTTATCATTGACAACACCTAGATTTTATATGTGTATTTAGACTCTTAAATCTTTGTATATACATACCTTATTAACCTAATGTATGAATATGAACAGGCTAGGCCCCTTCTTAGAACAGCCTTGGAAGAGGGAAAATATGACGAATTGGTAGGTGCTCCTCTTGAGGGAAAGAGTGTTCCAAATGAGCTGCATCGGCTGGTAGTCTGTGCTGCTGCTAGCACTCGTCATTCTGCTAAAAGACGTCCAAAGATGAGTCAGGTATGTCATCTTCTAGATTAGAGCTATCAAACTAGACCCTCCTATGTTAAAGTCTGGTTGGTACATGATTTTTACATCATCTGTTACTTTGAACTTATATCTTATACCATTGCAATTAGACTCATTGAATATGCCCTTTCTCTTCGACTTTTCTGGAGACAATTACTGATGCACATTCCAATGAACAGATTGTGCGAGCCTTGGATGGCGATTCATCTTTGGAAGACATGAGCGATGGTACAAAGCCTGGTGCTTTTGGCTCAAGTGGGAGCTCTGAACTTACGATACTGATGCATACAATGCTGGACTTGATCAAGTTCAGGAAAATGGTGATGTCAACCCAAGAATTCGATAGCAGTGAATATGGAGCAACAAGTGACTATGGACTCAACCCTTCCTCCTCTTCCTCGAGCGGTGATTCCAGAGAGCTTGATCATCATCAGGAGGGTAGAGGATGAATTGCTAACTAGCTAATGGCTTGAAGATATGTTCTGACCAAAAACAAAACATTTTGACTGCTTCTCAGAACTGATCCAATTAATGGATCATACTCTTACGTGATTTTTGTCAATTAAATATACGAAATCAAAGCAAAATATGCTTATATATAGTGCACCATCATTTTTGTCTCAATATTATGTACATAATATAGGTTCCGGCACTTGTAGAAAAGCACCGGAAGCCTTTTCAATTGTTATTGTTGTACATTTGTACTATGTATCATTTTTTATTGAGTAAATACATAAAATACTCCTGAAGTTGTCCACAAAACTCACTTTAACAATTTTTAACTTTGCTAATATTTGTTTACCCCTCTAATCTCATTTGAAATCTATTAAATACCACCCTGTTAATAATATCACTCTCGCAATGTGGAGTGTTTCACACTCGCGCCACATCACCGCCACGCCACTGCCACGCCTCCTTCTTCTTCAAACCCCTTCTACTTCTTCTTCAATTTTGTCATTCTTCTCCTTCTTCATAATATTTAGTAGAATAAAAATAAAAATAAATAAAAACCCCACCCCCTTCCTTCTTCTTCAAATCCCCCAATTTCCGTCCGTTCTTCAACCCCCCCTTCTCCTTCTTCTTCAATTTTGTCATTCTTCTCTCCTTACGTGTGTGGAAGCCAGCCATTTACAAAGTGGAAGAAAAAAGGAATTAATAAGGCAAAGTTGCGTAGAAATGAAAATCAAGAATGAGTTTCTATTCTTCAAAATCAAGAATGAACAGTTACATGAATTAGTTTTTATTTTTTATTCTACTAAATAATATGAAGAAAGAGAGAAGAATGACAAAATTGAAGAAGAAGGAGAAGGGGGGTTGAAGAATGACGGGGGAGGCTAGAAGAAGGAGAAGGAGATCGGGGGTGGGGTTATTTATTTTTATTTTTATTCTACTAAATAATATAAATATCAATGGACTCCAATTTTTTTCAATTACGTGCCGTTTTAATTTTTTTAAAAAATTTCCGCGTCAATTTTTGGATGATATTTAATAGATTTCAAATGAGACTAGCAAAGTTAAAGTGTAAAGTGAATTTTGTGAATAACTTCAGGAGAGATTTTATGTATTTACTCTTTTTTATTTTATAATTGTACCTAAGTGTTAAAAAGTCGTTGCAAACTATAAACACATGTTAAATGTTATGCTTCTATTAAATTAGATATAAATATCAAGTGAAAATAAATTTTTATCTTAATTAAAGGTGGAGGATCTCATTCTCATCCATCCCAGCAAACCCCTAAATTTGGTTGAAAGTAGTTATCCAGTATTATAATTTCATATTGAGTATTCTCTCCGTTTCAAAATAACTGGTGTTTTCATTTTAAACATATTCTTTGAGAAAACTATTCAATCCTAGATAGAAAAATATATATTTTTACCCACTTATTCTTAATAAATATCTTGAAAAAGATGTAACTCTTTAATATTTTCTTAATTATGTAAAACTCTCTTCATTTAAATAAGGGTAAAATTGAAAAAACATCATTAATATCTTCTTGATTATGTAAAAGACCACTTATTTTGAAACAAAATCAAATAGCTAAATCACTACTTATTTTAAAATAAAAGTTTAAAATAAAAGGAGTATAAAATATATTATATCATAACTTTAATATAATATTAGCTAATATTAGGAACCATTATCCAAATATAAAGTAACTGCACTCCCAAATTTTACATCAGAATTTAAATCCTAACCTCGATAATTGAACTACCCTTGAGGTGGTGGGAACTTCACTTATTTTTCCTTTTTTTTTTTCTTCTAACACCCTTATGTGAAAATTTTCACTAAGAAAAAAAAGGACAAAAGATAAATAAAACATAATATATAAAATAAAATAAATAAATGTACTCGCGAGTGAACTTGTGCCCGACTGGAAGATGGAGTCCATGGTCGAGCTTATATAACCCTTCCCTCTTCTCCAAAAACAAACCCTTGTTTCTATTTTGCTTTTCCTGCCGCTTTCAGCTAACTTCTCCATCTCTCCATACCTATCAATTCATCCGATTTATGTAAATCTCCACTTAGTGATATCAACTTGCGCGGCGATTCGCATCTAGCAAAGACCCTAGGCGGCTTCAATCGTTCCGAACATGGGAGACTTCAACGATGCCTTCATGCGGAACAACCCTAACGTTCAGGCCCGTGCCAAGGCCCAGAATCGCGCTAATGTCATGCAACTCAAGCTGGTAAGTTATCTCTCCCGATCTGTTGTTTCCTGGTTTAGATTGTTAAACTAGAGATTTTTTTTTTTGTATGTGGTAACGTTGTTTGATTGCTTAAGTTTTCCTTAGGTATTTCTCGTTGAGTATTAGGTTAGAAATTTAGATGATTTTCTGCCTGTTTCTTCAATTTGTTTGGTATTAGTGTTTTATGGAGGTTCTAGTGCGGATTTAGCAAAGGACACAACACAGTGGAAGCAAAGTATCCATAATAGCTGTACAAACTACTCGGGATTATGGTTTAGTCAGTTAATTGTTGTTGGTAAACTCACATCAAGTCCCTCTCTCAGATTGGTTAGGGATTCTCAATGTTGATTGTAGGTGTGTCATAGTTTTAGGTACCTCTAATTTTTCCCAAAAGATTAATTGTTAAGTAATGGGTGTGGATTCATATGCGAGCCCCAAGTAGTGTGGATTTAGAACGTTGTTGTTGGTTTGTTGGTGTATTGGTGATTTGTCATTATGGAGTAGTGGGTAGGTGGTTTTGTTCTAGTATAGTGATATTCTTGGAACTGGTCCAGTTCAACTCTAGGTTATTTATTGTAGGGAGATGAGACTAGAAGTTATCTTATGTGCATATTTGTTGTGCTTTTTATGGCAGCTAAATATACATTGTAACTAGTTATCAGGCTGTTGGCATTATTGACAATCCTTTTCTTTGTTCTTCACTGGTGCTGCAGTTTGTGGTTTTTTTTTGTTTTTGTTTTGTTAATATATGTAATATATGCAGATTGGTCAAAGTCATCCAACTGGGTTGACTGCTAATCTTCTGAAGCTGTTTGAGCCCCGACCACCTTTGGAGTACAAACCACCCCCCGAGAAGAGAAAATGCCCTTCATATACAGGTTAACATTCTTCATGTATTGAGTCATTTCTTGGTCCATCAGTTATCTTGTATAATTCTTAGATATATTCTCATTTTTTATAGGCATGGCACAATTTGTTAGTAACTTCGCTGAACCTGGTGATCCAGAATATGCTCCACCAGTCCCTGAGGTTGAAACCCCGGTAAGATTATTTTATATTCTGCAATTTCTTTTCTGATCATTTTGGGTGGGTCCATATCTTTAATTGATGGTTGGATCTTCATTCTGCTTTTGTTGCCTGTTTTCATCTGCTTCAACACCACTTAACAATAAGCAATTATCCTTGTTCTCTTAACAGTGATGTTTTAAGTTCATCTGTATGATGTTTTTGTTTGATTATTAATGTGTGCTTTGCCATTTAATATTCTGCTGAATTGCTTTTCTATTTCAAAATGAATAGATCTTGAATGTCTTAACAACTTAACACAAAGAAACAATTTGTGTTGTAGTTGAATTAGTGGTAATGTCATGTTCAGTTCTTTATTTTTGTCCTTCAGGGTACTTTTGGTTGTCTGTTCTATGTATGTATTTACTTGAGCCGAGGGTCTACCAAAAGCAACCTCTCTATCTCCTAAGACAGGGGTAAGACTTACGTACACACTAACCTTGCCAGATCCCACTTGTGGGATTACACTGGGTATGTTGTTGTTTTCTATGTATGCCTTGCATTGAATAATGCTGATATTTCCTGTTTAATGGGAAGGCACTATTATTATCTTCCCAAGTTGTACATCTGTAACCATTGGAATGCTGTTTTCTCAGTTTATCTAAAAGATTATGTTGTCTTCCCTAGTCAATAGAGCTGAAACCGTTGGAAAATTGTAGTGCTTGTAGATAGAGGAGTAAAGAATCACTGTTTTGGTTATCTTAACTATTTCTATCCAAATTTGAGATATGAGTTATCTGATCCGACTAGTTTGGGATTGAGACAGTTGATTCTTTGGCCTGAGATCCCGGTTCTGAAGAGTTACTTTATTCCAGAAATAAATAATAAGATGTAACATGAGATTTGCAATTACTTCCTTTGGTGAATCTGTGTTTTTTTTTTATGCACATACATTGCATTTATTATTGCATGCAGGCTGAACGAAGAGCTAGGATCCACAAGATACGGCTGGAGGAGGGTGCTAAAAAGGCTGCTGAGGAGCTTGAGAAATGTATAAAATGCTTTTAAGAGTCTTTTTATTTTCTGAATATTTGAGAGCCATATTGTATGGTAAAAAATGGAATAAATTGTTTGTTTTTTTTCTGCCGAACAGATGATCCTAGCAGCGACCCAAATGTTACTGGAGATCCATACAAGACCCTCTTTGTTGCAAGACTTGTGAGTGAAGATCTTTTTAGATAATTTTTGCTGTTATTTGTGAATATCTTCTTTCCTTTGTTGATTGTCTTTCTCCTTTTGTCAGAATTATGAGACAACAGAAAGCAGAGTTAAACGCGAATTTGAGGCTTTTGGTCCAATCAAACGGGTAGGTATTATAGAGCATCCCAATGTGGGGCTCAGGTTACTGCCTTTTGGTTGGTAAGATGTGTACTTTTATGGTGGCATGGGGTACTTCCTCCTATTATCCTGCCGTTTCTCAAATCAATTTTTCCACGACTTATCTTTTTCTGAAAGCAATGAACATCTTACGATATTAGCATCTTCTTTCTATGTACTTTATAAAAATAACTAGCATCTTTATTTCAAAGCAGATTTTGATCAGCTAATTTTAAAGAACAGTGGGGTTGATAAGCTTTTTGAAATGTTGCCTTTACAGTCAATTCCTTCAAAATGAAGGTGGAGTACTAAAAGTACCACACAATGCCCTACTTATGTTTCAAACTTTCACTGATGGCGCATGCAATGCATTCTCTATGTGTTTATGCATGGAAAGCACTTTAACTTTTGATAAAAAGTTACTGAACTTGGCAGTTGTCTGCTAAGTAATGAACTGATTAGCTCTGGACTTCCTTAGTGCTCTCAAATATTTAAAAAGAAATGGTTTATGCTATAAGTTTTCAAATCCACATTTTATCTGGAGAATCTTTTACTTTCAACTGTACCTTCGGGTGCATCTCTTCAGGCTGTAGTGAAGAAATGAATTGTTGTTTGAACTGCTAGCACCCTTCCTGGTGCTTCGAGGTGCATACTACCCTCTGAAAATGGGTGAAAATTCCTTGTGAAGTTACTAGCATCTCTTTGCTTTGTAAAATAAAGGTCAGATTGCCAAGTATGTCCTTATGACTCAGGTAATGGTGGCTCCATTTATTGAGTATCAGTTCAATGTCTTGTCCTCTTATCCTGGTTTTGGATATCGTTAGTTTCAAGTACTATTCATTCTGGTATTCCATTAGTTTCTAGAACCACAAAGGTAAAGAGGTTCAACTCCTAGGCACCTGGTAAGGGCAAAACTTAATTTTCTGGTAGCTTTTTTTTTTCTTGAGTTGCCAAACATAACCATTCAATTTCCAAGCCCGAGCTTCATTACATGAAACAAAGATGAACACTTAGATGAGCAGAGCAATGATGCAATTTATCTTTGGCCTCTTATTCCAAGCAACAACGGAGATTGATACTTGCCTATGCTGGGTAAAAAATTGTGGGGAGTATTGACCTTGTTCTCTTCTTCTTTATTCTTCTTACATCCCATCTATGCTACTAAGATTTTACTTTTGGATTCAAAGGCTATCAAAAAAGTTTCAAGCATTTCAGGAGACACCTGGTATTTGACTATACTTCTATAATAATTTATTTTATTTTAAAATGTTCCCTGGTAAGGGGAGTTAGAATGTATTGCAAACATAAGGCCACAGTTCTTGTGCAACTCTAGCAGTGATGGTGATGCATCTCGCCTGGGAGCTCTTTGATTCAAAGGTGAGCACGGCTAATTAGGCATAGTGCCCGCCGTGCCATTAGGACCTTACTGTACCTAATCGTGTTGACTGGATAAAAGCATAACTTTTTTGACCACTGCATCAAACATGATTATAATTCTTGTTAGAAGTGTTAATTACATAAATTGTTCGAGTTTCAGGTTCGCTTGGTTATGGACAAGACAAACAATAAACCCAGGGGTTATGCTTTCATTGAGTATGTCCACACACGGGATATGAAAGGTTTCTCTCAACTCCTCTTTTCCTGTCTTTTTCTGTCTCACATCCATTTCTAATTCCTTGGATATAATTCAGCTGCATATAAACAAGCTGATGGAAAGAAGATTGATAATAGAAGAGTGCTAGTTGATGTTGAACGTGGGAGAACAGTCCCCAATTGGCGTCCCCGCAGACTTGGCGGTGGACTTGGAACAACAAGAGTTGGGAATGAAGATGTTAATAGGTATGCCATGAGCTTTTAGAGAGTTAGTGATATGTACATATGCGTAGTGCTGAAAAGGACATTCAACAATAGCTCTTCTTTAGTGCAGTAATGGCTGTTGTTGTCTATGGAGCAAAAATTGCAATGTGAATGTCTCTTGTCTGTTTGAGTTGATTTTATTGTTACATATTGCATAAAATTATAATTTGCTTGAGACTGTAATGCATATATTTGCTTGTAACTGCTTCCTGTAGTTGGTATAGACTGTTTCTTAATTTCAACTTGTCTTTGGTATATATAGATGCTTCAGTTTGTGTTTTTTTTTCTTGACAAGCACTTGCTGTTCTGATCATTTATGTATGATCTCTTGTCTACAAGTCGAATTTATTATTGTTTGGCATTCAATATGATAATCACTCACAAATGTTCGCAAACTAGTTTTTAATGTTTAGATGGTCTTTTGGTATGATTGTCATGTGTCAATCTTGATCTTTTACATGGATTTTTAATTATTTCGGCTCTATCCCCCTTTAATTTTTCAGAGAGGTTGTTCAGCCTGGAAGGGCAGCATCTCGCTCTGAGGAGCCAAGAGCACGAGATGACAGGGACAGGTATTGTCAACTCTATGCACATCCAGACAAATTTCTACTTCTCCAAGGATGATGTCTGATTCACTAATCTGTGTAGTTTAAAATGTGAGTTAATGCTGTAGTGTGTTTTGCTTCTGACATATTATGAATCTCATATTAGCAGGGATCGGGAGAAGTCCCGTGAAAGGGTGCGAGATAGGGACAGAGAGAGATCTCGTGAGCGTTCTCATGATAAACCAAGGGAACGTGAAAGAGATGACAAACATCATAGGGAACGCGAGAGAACTAGGGAAAGAGAAAAAGATCGCGGACGAGACCGTGATCGAGACCGCGAACGTGATAGGACACGTGACCGTGAGCGAGGCAAAGACAGAGACCGGGATCGTGACCGTGAGCGAGATCGCCATCGTGAGAGGGATAGGGAAAGAGGTAGGGATTATGAAGGTGAGGTGGACCAGGGTCGTGGGCGTTCTCGTGATAGAGAATATGATTATGAGCATGTTGAATCAAAACATGAGCGGGAAAGGCATGGTGACAAAGAAAGGAACTATGATCATGCAGAACCTGAAGATGATCATGGACATTATAACTATTATGATCACCACCAAGGTCGAGGAGACTATGAGAATCCAGATGCACAAGGTGGTGATGATCGCTATAAAGATGCCAGTCGTAGTCATGATGATTATGATCAAATGGAAGAGGATAATTATGCCTATGACCATGGGGCATCTGAGGCAAAAGAAAGGGACCGGGATTACAAGCGATCAGATAGGTCACATTCTCGTGAATATGACTACTGATAATGAAGTGTATGCTTCAGCTTGTGTCGCTGTGGTAAGGTTGCAATAAAACCCACATGCTATGTAGGTAATTTTATTTTCGCATTCTATAATATTGCTGCACTAGACTTGTCTGAATTTTTGACTCGCAGGAAGACGTGGCTTACTTATACCTCAGCGAAAATGCAATTTTCTGATGGAATACCTGCTCTGACTTTTGCGGGAATGGCAAATTTAAAGATGATGGTTTAGCGCATCGGCCAATGTTATTGAATTCTGTATCTGCTTTTGGAATTGTCTACTTGCTGAGTTTTTATTTGAACTTGTTAAAAATGCGAATTATTTTGGGATCTGTTTGCGCTAATGTGTTGGTTATGGTTACTCGTATGTTTAACAGCTGACTATTCGCTCATGTTGCGGTATTTTACTAGTGCATCTATTTTTGGACATCAACTCCTATCAAAGTAGTCTTGAAATTTCTTTATGAGATGGCTGCAATTCTGTCGAATTATAAATTTGTCCAGTGTCAAAAACGGTATAGAAAATTATAGGGACTTCTCTATCATGATTCATGTGTCTCAGCTCTCAGGCTTCAAAGAAGTTGTAGTAGTGTGGGACATGTATCATCGTGCGCTGTATGGATAAACTAGAGCCATCGAGTTTAATTACTCTTTACAAGTAGATTTTTTAAAATTTCATTTTATACACTTTGTTATAATATCAAAATCAAATAATAAAGCATTATTGAAAGCAAATAAGGTACTTTTATGATTTGTGTGATCCCAATACATAAAATTTTTGCTAGACTACAATAACGGGGAGCAGTGAGTTGCTGATAAGTGAATATCACAAAAAAAAAATTGCTGCTCCCTTAGTTTTTTTTTCTTCCTTTTTTTTTTAAAATTGGAAGGGCGTAAATGTGCATGAACTTATAGGATAGGATAAGGAGGAGAAAAGGAGCCTTGATAGTTGAACGTGAAGAAGGCACAAGTGATCCAAACAAATTGGGACCATGTACGCTGAGAGCAAAATTTCTGTACTTCTCGTGAGGTCGTACAAGTACATCTTCAGAAGTTTCCTAGAAAAATCCAAATTGATTCATTCCAAACAACATGATTAATTTATATATTATATGTTCAATTAAATTCGTTGGAAATGGATATATATGGATGAGCTTTTTCGACACAGAATATTTAGTTATGTAAAAGTTACTAAC
>JACEIK010001065.1:181837-192842 GCA_018107945.1 Datura stramonium
CTCTAAATTTGTACAATCTTTTATAACCTGTTGCCCTTTCTAGCTAGCAAATGTGTCTATCGTTCGATAGCTGATTAGGGGTTTGCTTAATTATGTATTAAATTCTATATGAGTAATAGTACCATATTTGGTAGCATATATGAATTTACGTAGGACAAAAGATGGAATAGCTAAACCCTGCATAACTAATCTTTACATAAAATAATAGGTATATAGATTGTCTCGTAACTGATCTCTGTATCACTAATACCTGTGTAAACTCTAACCAATAACCAAACGACCACCTAATTAATTAGCTCTATCACTCCTATAAATAGATGTATTTTCAACTTCTAGTAAATTTGCTTCTTCTTCGTGTCCGTCAATCTTAGCTGTACTCTATGTAATTACGGAGTTATATGTACCATTGTTGTTATTGAACGAATTACGAAACCAAATGACTCAACATGTCACTTTATAAAAATCAATTACAAATAATTTTTTCAGTGAAAATTCCAAGTCTATCATTATTAGTTCCAAATATCAATAGCAACCACATGTGCACGCATATTATCATCATATTAATTCATATACATGATTAAGTGGTGGGGTCAGGATTTTCACTAAGCAGGTTCAAAATGTGAAGAAGTAAACAGAGGAAGAAGTTAAGAGACTTCACTATGTACAATATATACATAAAAAATAATTTTAACCTTGGACATATAGTGTAATTTTTCAACGAAAGAAATCGAATGAACCCCTTCGGTACCCTAGCTCCGCCCCTGTATACCACCATTAATAAGTATCAAGTAATTTCATGCTCTGAAATATTGTCTGACATGGTTATGCATGTCCGTAAGTAAAGAGGGTTTCCTGGAAATTTCACATTGGTAGGACAAACAAAACTGCGTCCCTCTATTTCTGGTGTGCAATTTTGATTCCTAATTTGTGGAGTAGAAGCAAAAAAGGGACTTTCTTTTCTATCTTCCTTTTAATTTGCATGTACACGACAAAACTACTAAACTTTGCAAAATTTTCTTTTGGATGGTTGTCAAGTGTAGACGCAAGTAATTACTCCTCCGTTTAAATTTGTTTGTCTTATTTTCTTTTTTAGTTTATTTTAAAAAGAATATTTTTTTTCTTTTTGGACAACTCTTTAAACATGATATGTTTAAGACTGCAAGCGAGATTAAATGATATTATGGTACATTTTGTATATTTTTAGTTTAAGACCACAAGATATAAAAGTCTTTTTTATTTTATTAAATTCCGTATCAAATCAAAACCAAATAAATAAATTGAAATGGAGGGAGGATATATTAAGAAACAAACACTAGTCCTATCTTTAACAAGATATTGGTACATTATTGAGTTTGAACGTGAAGGGTATGAAAGTTTTACCATTTCAAATTCTATGTCCTCCTAAATGGCTCCATTTTCCGCCACTCATAAACTCGATTTTATTTGTCATTTTTAAGGTTTTGGGATGCTTTTAAAGAAAAGAGCTTAACTTTTTAATAGTTATTATATGTAGTTTTATTATAGTAAATATGAAATTGTAGAAATAAAATAAAAAATTATTACTCTTTTTCATTTTAATTTGTTTGTTTTACTCTTCTTTTTTTTTTGGTAACTTTGTAATTTTTAATTTCCTTATGACACGTTTAAGATCTCAATATCAAAGCACATTTTGACACAATTAACAATATCTTTAATTTAAGACGACAACATTTTTTAAAAAAAAAATTACTTTTTAAAATTTTATATCAAGTTAAAACCAGATGAACAAATTAAAATGGACCTAAGAGTACTAGGTAGTAATATGTTTTTGGTCATCTAAAGTGACAACTAACTATTTTCGACCAAATTCTTTTAGCACACAAATGACATAAATTCTTAATGCCATAACAAAATCATCACTAAATTCCAATTACTGTACTTGAAAATACAATTTTAGCGGGGTATGAAAATGATATCTTTGTTCAATAGTAGAAAAACACGTAAATTTGTCTATATCAGATATTGAGGGAGAGAAATGATTTTTTTAGTCCTTTATAAATATTTTTTTTATCTTATAGCTTTTTTATAAGAAATTTTTATTCTTACACACAAGAGATCATCAATTTTACATATAATAGATCTGAAAATGTCATTTTCTTCTATTTAAATTATAAAAAGACAAGAGGTCTTATTTTCTTCTCGAGAGGAGAAAGAGAGAGACATTATTACTGCTCTTTCATTCAACTTTATATAAACGCAGGCAATAAAGGGATATATATTCAAGCATCCAATATTCTTGAAGAATATTTCCCTTCAGGGTTCTTGAAAGAGGAGAAAAGAAGCTAAGTAGCCAATTAAATAATCTCATAAAGGAAACAGATCGAGGAGGCTACTATAGTACACATATCCTTCGCTAGTTCTTAAGTCTATTTAGAAATTAGATGATGGCTAATGAGGAGTTGAAACAAAGAATGAAGGCGTTTTTGGTAACAACAGTATGGATATTTTGCTGGGGATTATTCATCGTAAGTGATGTTGGCATTAATGCGGAAAGGCTTCTGAAGGACAAAATAGAGCCCATTAATCATGTGGATAATAATGAGATGAGACCACATGAACGCTTTGCAGTAAGGCTTGTGCATTTCCTGTGGAATGGAAAGTCCTCCTATGAGCACGTCTGGCCGGTAAGATACATTTGTTTACTTAATTAGTTATGTTTTTCGATAGGTGCGAGTCTGATTCTCTTTTATGCTCTAAGCACCGAAAAATATAATGTAACTTGGATTACCTATTTAAGGCCTTTTGTCTGTTCTAAAAAATCATGTTGGTCGTCTAACTTTTAAGATGAGACGGTTACACAGTGTAACATGATAAAATAGCACGCAGACCTCCTAAGTTCATATTTTATCGCCACAAAAAAATTCAAAAAATATTTTCACCTGTTTAATTCATGAAAACAAATCAAGTCCACGGATGATGAGAGTGTGTACCAATTATGTGATAATATTGCTTATTTATATATACCAGAAATCATGATATCTTTAATTTTGATATTTAAAAATAATATAATTTTAAATTTTTCATTTTATCTTTAATGTGATGATTTATCGACACACAAATATTATGAAATGTAAATGGAGGGAATAATAGCTAATTATTATCACTAAATATATGTATGTTTTTTTCTTTGGGAGCATGCAGGAGATGAAGTTTGGATGGAGAGTAGTTGTTGGATCCATCGTTGGTTTTTTTGGTGCAGCCTTGGGAAGCGTCGGAGGGGTTGGAGGTGGTGGAATCTTTGTTCCAATGCTAACCCTTATTATCGGCTTCGACCCAAAATCATCTACAGCTATTTCCAAGTGTATGTATATATTCTGCAATATTTCTTCCGTTTTATGCAATATTATTTGATTTGATATAAAAAAAAATTTTAAAAAGAAAAAAGACTTGAAATTTCTGGTTTAAAAATTATTTCATTAAGGATTCGATTGAAAAGTCACAGTGTAATTATTAGTTAAATTATTTTCAATTATAAAAAGAAAATATTCATTTTTAGATAAACTAAAAAGAAAAGTGTGTCACGTAACATATTTGTCAAGCAGAACTAAAGTATATTGATTTTGTTCATTAATTGAAGGCATGATAATGGGAGCAGCTGGATCAACAGTGTACTACAACATGAGGCTGAGGCACCCATCACTAGACATGCCCATAATTGACTATGATTTGGCTTTGCTCTTACAACCTATGCTAATGCTTGGTATTAGCATCGGCGTGGCTTTCAATGTCATCTTTGCTGATTGGATGGTCACTGTCCTGCTTATCATCCTTTTTGTAGGTAACTATTCAAATCCAAAATCTAATTTAACATGTAACGAAATGTTAAAATATTCATCTTCAATTCTTGGGATCTTTTTCAAAAGGCTAACTATACATATGTTGTAGGTACCTCGACAAAGGCATTGTTCAAGGGAATTGAGACATGGAAGAAGGAAACGTTAATGAAAAAGGTGAGTTTTACATTTCTTCACCTGATCCCAAAAATATTTATTATAGTAAGTTGTACCGATTCTTTTCATGAATTCACTGTAACTTGATATCGAGCTACAATATAATCCCAGGAAGCTGTCAAGCTGCAGTTGGAGTCGGAGTCCAAGCCAGGTAAATATTTGTGGCTTCTTTAACATTGTTTAATTCTGCAAAGAGTACAGAAGTGTGATTGCGTGAAAACAAATAGTAGAAACATAATTAGAGATGATACAAGAAGTGAAAGTAGTTTAACTTATTCCAATAAATAGGACTAGCAGTGAATCCACCCTATAGTATTTGTATCCTGAAAAATAGTAAAAGGGAAATTCACTGTGAAACAAGCCAATTAATTAAATTATCTGCTGAAATGCAGAGTCTGAAGGGGAATACAAGCCACTTCCTACTGGTCCATCAACTAGTATAGATGACACTGTAAGTACATATGCTCTGTTTATATCTTGATGACTGAATTCAATCCCATCTTCCTTAACAACTTTCCTATGTAGTAATTAACTATCCAATTTTCACCTTATTAGGTTCCCATGCTTCGCAATATTTACTGGAAAGAATTGGGACTTCTAATGTTTGTTTGGGTAGCTTTCCTTGCTATTCAAATTGTCAAGGTAAGAAACTACTTATGATAAGTAAATAATCTTTTTAGTCTCTCAACACATACTCATATGCTGCTTTTTCATTTATCTGCTTGTAGACCTACACCGTGACATGCTCCATCGAGTACTGGATTTTAAACTTCTTGCAGGTAAAGCACTGGATTTAGTTTGGTAATTAAGTGTGTACTACAAATTTTAAGAATGAGCAAGAAAGATGATGGTTTCATATATATGTGTGTGTGTTTTAGGTACCAGTTGCTGTTTCGGTTTCATTATATGAAGCAGTATGTCTATACAAGGGGACAAGGGTGATTGCATCAAAAGGAAAGGACATAACAAACTGGAAGCCACATCTACTCTTCTTTTACTGTTGTTGTGGCATAGTTGCTGGTATTGTTGGCGGATTGCTCGGTCTCGGAGGTGGCTTCATCCTTGGACCTCTGTTTCTAGAACTTGGAATTCCTCCTCAGGTGCGTTTTCCTATTCAATAGTATATATACTCCATCTGTTTCTTCTTTCTTGTACATATATAATAACTCTGTTCAAGTAAAATCAATCGTGTTTAACTTATGTACATTGACAGTAACTATTACACATAATAAGTAATGGAACTATGTTAGTCTCAAATTGTTGTGGGATGTGATAATATGTAAAGATCTTGGACTACGATAACTTGTTATAATGTGTAAAACTACATAAAAGTTAACATGATTTCATATACAAAGGAAACGAAGTGATTTATTCCATGCGAAAAATCTATTTGTTCAACATTTTTATAGTTGATGAAGGATAAATTGTTGTATGACAAAGTGATGAAACAAATGTGGCAGGTAGCAAGTGCAACATCAACCTTTTCAATGACATTCTCATCCTCCATGTCAGTAGTTCAATATTACCTTTTGAAGCGTTTCCCAGTCCCATATGGTGAGCAACAGAGACAAAAATGATAACAAATTTATCTTCAACTATAACAAGAAATTAAGTTCATCTTTACAGTTTTATATTTCAACATGCAGCTACTTATTTCGTTTCTGTGGCAACAATTGCTGCACTAGTTGGTCAGCACGTAGTAAGAAAAGTAATTGCTCTGCTTGGGAGGGCCTCTATAATCATATTCATACTGGCCATGACAATATTTACCAGTGCAATCAGCTTAGGTATTTTTTACTACCAGTTTTCATCCTCTGTAATTATTTCTGCCCCATTGATTCTTTTCTATGTTCTGACCATAAAAGCTTTATGTTGGATAATTTGCAGGTGGTGTGGGGATAGCAAATATGATTGAGAAGCTGGAGAACAATGATTACATGGGATTTGACAACCTCTGTTACTAATCCCAAATATGCTTAATTTGGCTTCAAAAAAAGGCTAGCTGTGGAAGGATATGACTATTTCCACATTGTAATAAGTTACATTTTCAATTTATTTTGTCTATTTGTTTTCAAGGAGAAATCATAATTAACTTGGATCCATCTCTATTTTATTTCTGTTCATATTTCTTTCTTGGTACTTCAACTGTTTTTGTACGGTATGAAATAGACTATAACAATGTTTCTTTTCACTTAGAACAAAAGGTTTTTCGCAGTCATATTCTTGTAAGGCCTCAATGGTTTGCATCTAAATTAGTCAATTTTCAACCTATTAAGGGTATTTATTTTCTTTTCATAATTAATCACTTATTAATTTTTAAATGGATATAAATAATTTAAATTTTGGATAGTCTTAAAATCAGCAAACCATTTATTCAAAAATTTCTCTAATGTAATCTTTTATCAGATCTCTATTTATTATTATCGTCAATCATTATTATCGTTAGCTATTACCTCTCACAAACAATACCATCAACTATCACCACTACTGCTTCATAATATGTCACCACTATCAACTCCCACCTTACAATCACCAAACCACCTCTGTTACATCACATTCGAACTTCATAGGTTGAGTAAAGATCTTTTAAAGGGTTTAAATGGTCTTAAAGCTGCTCCACTCATAGTCTTAAAAATTTCGGCTGGATGCTCATACACACACTTCTAACACGGTATCTAAACAATTAGGTAGAGGTCATGGATTTGATTCTCACCGCCAATTATTATAAAAAAGAACTTAAATAATTATCTTATCGCTAAAAAATATTTACACGTAGCTATTCTTTTATTTTTATATCCCCTAATTAACTACAAAAATTATCTCATCTTGTAATTCTTCATGATACCATCATAATATATTCATATACTGTCATCATATTACTGAGGATGAGCAGTCCTTCAGAAATAACGCGCATGACTCCTCAATCTTTCATGATACCATCATAGTATATGAATATACTATCATGGTATCACTGAGAAATGCGTAGTCCTTCATGAATACACTTCTTAATCATGCATGATATCATCACAATATATTCATATACTGTCATGATATGCTTAATGATACCATCGCAGTATATTCATATACTGTCATGGTATCTATGCGCGAAAAATCTTCAAACTTATAATGGGGAACAAATTATAATTATTTTATGCTGACTGGTATTACGGATTATTAGTTTAAAATGATCCATTTTTATGTAATTAATTTACTTTTAAAGCTATTTTATATACTTTTCCCTAAAATTTTAAATGAAATAATCACACTTTTTCACATGGTATTGAATCCAAACTATGATAAGCCCGGCTGCACAATTATATTCGGTCATTCGCATAAATGCCCTTATTTTGAAATGGTCTTTAATTTTTGCCCCTCAAATTTGTGTTCTTTAATTTGTGCCCTTCTGCACTTTAAGTGATTAAAAATTAGTCAAAAAAATTCCCTTAATATTATTTAAGAAAATGGTTTTAAAAAATCGCAAAAAATAAAAATAAATCGCAAGGCATAGGTTAACCCTAGAAGGCAGAAGTTCATGTTAACTTATGCTTGATCGGCTTAATTTCATTTTATTGAAATTGCGTCTGCTTCTGCATAAGCACAATTTCAATAACATGAAATTATGCCCACCAGGCATAAGTTTATGTTACTTAACTTATGTCTGGTAGGCATAAGTTAAATAATATGAACTTATGCTTGTTATTTAACTTATGTCTGGTACGCATAATTTATTTTATTGAACTTGCGCTTGCTTCTGCAAAGACACAATTTCAATAAACATGAAATTATGTCTATCAAGCATAAGTTAAGTAACATGAATTTATGCTTGATGGACATAATTTCTTGTAATTGAAATTGTGTCTGCTTCTGCATAGGCACAATTTCAATAAAATGAAATTATGCCTATGCAGAAACAGATGCAATTTAAATAAAATTAAATTATGCCGATCAGACATAAGTTAACATGAACTTCTGTTTTTTAGGGTTAACCTATACCTTGAATTTATTATTATTATTTTTTTGCGATATTCTTCAATAATATTAAGGGTATCTTTATCCTATTTTTATTACTTAAAATGTTAAAAAAGTAAATATTAAAACCCATTAATTTAAGAAGTAAAAATTAAAGACCACTCCAAAACAGGAGCAATCAGCACAAAACTTGATTATATTTTCTCTGCCTACCGTAATGTTTGGACTTCTCTGGCAATTCAGCCATCGAGCGGCTCTGGGCTTCCTCTCTTTCTCAATACAGCAGCATATCAAGCCATAAATTTTGTTTGAGGCCCACCTTCTTACTCGAGTAAGCCTACTCTTCTCTTAACTCCAAGTCACTCTTTAGCACGAGGAAATTACGCTCGGGTCTTTCAAAATGTTCGATCTCAAATTTTTATTTCTGCTTAATAAATTTTTTTAATAATGATCTTAACTTTAAAAAGTTTGCTAGAAAGAATTTATGTTGCAATCAGACACAAGTTTTCACGTTTGCCTATAAGAGAAAATTTCTAGTCGATTGAGCAAGTTCACTTTCTCGAAATATCCCGAAGGTCTACTTTATCGGCAGAAGTTAGAACTTATGTTTGATGAGCGAAGTATTTAAGTTCTAATTTTCTCCTATAAGGCTGAACTTTAGGTCAATTGAATAGGTTCACTATTTTAAGATATCATGAACGTTAGCAAAAGTTAGAATTTTCCGAAACAAAGACTATCTTTTAAAAAAATTATTAAGCCAAGCCCAAAAATCAAAACCACTCCTTAGTCCCTAGGAATACAATTTTTATTAGGCTTTTCTTAAAGGAGATAAAATACTAAAACCAACCAATGTTAGGATCATTTTTAAACTTGACCTAGTTAACGTGCTGGGTCTTATCTCTATATCCTTTTATCAAGATTCACTCTTTAATCTTTTTAAAAAAAAAAATTAATCTACATATGAATCTAAAAATCGTATTACGCGTACAAAAAGTGTAGCTACGTTTGTCCCTCATCGATCATGTAAAGATTTTCAAATGTATTTAAATGGTCATTGACTAGGCCTCTCATAGTCTAAACACTTTGGATTGATGCTTAGATACTTTCACCAACCAACACCATCAATCTCCATCACCAATTTCTGCAATACAATCACTATAACTAATTATCATTAACAATACCTTTATCGAGTAGAGATAAAAATTCAAATTTTATTTGTTTCATTTTATATGATTACATAAGTTAGGGCGACAAATTAATTCTTTTCTTAAACTATAATTTTTTTATACATTAATAGAAGTGCTACAATTTATGTAGTTTTTATTATCTAAATTGTTTGTTTTCGAAAAAATTAAGAATGAAAAGACTTGATCGTTGTACTATATTAACTACACTACAAACATATTACATCATTTTCTTGAAACAAGAAGAGATATGATTGGCTCTTGACGAGTGTTACAGATCTTGGACTTTCTAAAAAGCCCTTTACCAGGCTGGTCAACAGTACTACTTTCATGGAAGACAGACCAAAGTTACCTATTTAGTTACTATTTCACTGCAATTTTAAATTCGCAGATCCCTAATTTGGCCAATGTGGATGTGACAACCCGTAATTAATATGGGAAACTTTAATAATGGTTTGAGTAAATTATTTACGGTTCATTTTATTTTTATTTTTATACTTTTTAAATTAATTATAAAAAATACTTATTTCATAATTTTTCATATATTATTATATTATATTTATTTGTTGTCATGATATTATGGAGGATGAGTAGTATCGCAAATTTTTTCGATGTAGAACATTCAAGACTCCTCAATCCTTCATGTGATACCATCATAACATATTCATATACTGTTATGGTATCACTGAGGAATTAGCTATTCTTTAGGATACACTCCTTAATCGTACATGATCCCATCACAATATATTCATATACCGCCATGATATATATCATGATACCATCACAGTATATTTATATACTTCATGGTATCTCATGCGCGAAATATTTTCAGATTTATAATGAGACATAAATTATAATTATTTTAGTCCGACTAAATATTATGAATAATTAATATAATTAATTTTAGTTTTTTCCCAATTAATTTTAGTTTTTTACGGGAATAACGCGACAATACTTCAGGCTTTGCGATGCTGGATCGCTATTTCAAGACATGCGCAACGGTCATCGAAATCGACGCCATTGATGGCATTCTGGATATTATTTCAAACTTCCTAGGGCAATCTTATAACATCGTTTTCCCGCCTTATGGTTTTCTTGCACAACCATCTTGGTTGCAATAAATTAAGGAAAGAAAATATACTTACCTTTTTGCTGTATTTCTGCAAATACAGTACACCTTTTTCCATTACCGCCCATTCTCTCTGGTCTCCTCCATTGCTCCGAGTTTCTTCCGCTCATTGTAGAAACTTGTTCCGGTATTTTGGTTTGCTTCAATCTGCCATTTTTTTTTGTGTGTGGTGTTTTGGGCGTTTTTTTTCCCCTCCTTTTTTGTATTTTAGTCCGATTCCGTCTTTCTACTGATTTTTTCTTTTTCCTGAGGAGATACAAGAACGTAGTTGCTTTACCTTTGAGTTGCTAACATTTTTGGTTTAATGGACTCCTTTTGCTTGTGAAGTGCTGTTTATAGGAGCTTAGGGTTTGGACTGAAAAATGGTGGCCGACGATGGAGTGAAGGACAAGACAGTTGCGGACTCTCCTGTTTCCGTCCTCGAAGATGAGGTATCGCTATCTCTAGCATTTCGCGTATTTATTTATTTCTCTTATGTTTGTTCGTGTTTTGTTGCTCATTACCGTTGTCCCTGCTGGCTTTCATTTAAGGTTCCAAGGTGTTGTGATTGAATGTTTACTTCGTAGTTTGTAGGTATAGTGGTTCTGTATAATGTATTGGTTTTTAATTCTCAAACCCTTATCTTTGAAATTAGTTGCTAGCTTTGGAGGAGTTTTTTTGATAAAAAAATATCAACTTAGTTTCGAGACATTTTACTTGCTCTAGGGCGGAGAAGCTAGGAGAGGGGAGAGGGG
>JACEIK010001065.1:192912-208480 GCA_018107945.1 Datura stramonium
CACCAGTAAAAAAATTGATAGTTTGTGAGTTTCCAACTCAAATAGCTGAGTCTGGTATCTCTTACCAGTTATTTCTGCTTGAGATTTACCTAATCAAGGAACTCTTCCTTGATGGGGATTGAAGTCTCTTTTTATCTCCTCACCTGTATTGCGGTCGTACTCTCTGTTGTTTATTATGAATTTACATGGAGGCAAATTACTCCATCTAACTGAAGAAAATGTACTGGAGGCTGATTCTAGGTCCATATTAATCATAAAACGTAGCGTTGGTGTAAGGAGAATTATGTCTAGTAGTTTGGTTAGACTCTTGTCCTGCTTTTTTCTTTTCTGATTTAGGTTAGAGGAAGATGTCATTCTGATACTTTTTATTTGTTTTCTTTTCCCCAGCAAGAGCCTAGCTCCATAGGATTTCAAAAACCATTTTCATGTAATTTTTCTTCTGAATCAAATTGTCTGTGCCTGTCTTGAAGGATAACGGCAAAGAGGAGCTGGCTGTCAAATCGGAGGAAGAAGTAATTCTTTCCCCAGAAAATGGGGATGCCACTCATATACCTGAATACATGGCAAAGGAGGAAGAATTATTAATTAGAGCACGGGCAAAGGAGGAAGAGGAACAGTTAAATAAACTCAAGGAAGCGCCCATCTTGAATGACACTCAATTTACCAAGCTGGACGAGCTTCTTACCCAGACACAGCTTTACTCAGAGTTTCTGCTGGAGAAGATGGATAACATCACAACGGTATCTCCCTGATATTTTGAAGAATTTAAGTTGAATGTGGAAAAGTTGAAACTCTTTTGCTTATCAAGCTCATTTCTTCACTTTGTTTAAGCAGAATGTGATAGAAGATGAAGAGAAAAACTCTAAAGGAAACAAGAAAGGTCGCGGCTCAAAACGGAAGGCGACCACAAGCTACAACAATGTACACCTTTTCTTGTGGGCCTATTTTCCCTATATCTTTAATATGTCATCAAACCAAAAACTGTAGTTGAGAATCTGTTGGAAAGTTTATCCTGCCATTAGACTGGTTGAGTTTTCTATTGGATGGTATTTAATATTACTTTCATTTTGTCTCATGGTAATTACTAAAATGTATAAAAAAAATGGTATTGCTTTGAACAACATTTGCATGCACCGGTAGGTTTTTAATTTTCTGTGGCTCTTATACTCATAACTACAAACATATTTGACATTTTTTGGAGTTTATATCCTTTTCTTAATTCCGCAAGGCTAGTTCTGTTGTTACCTACATTTCATTGAAATGGTTGAAAAAAATTATGCAGAACAAAGCCAAAAGAGCTGTTGCTGCCATGCTTACCAGATCTAAAGAAGATGTTCCTATTGAAGATGCAACCCTTACGGAGGAAGAGCGATTCGATAAAGAGCAGACCGAACTTGTGCCCTTACTGACTGGTGGGAAGTTGAAATCTTATCAACTGAAAGGTGTCAAGTGGTTGATTTCATTATGGCAAAATGGATTGAATGGTATCCTAGCAGATCAAATGGGACTTGGAAAGACAATTCAAACAATAGCTTTTCTTGCTCATTTGAAGGGGAATGGGTTGGATGGTCCCTATTTGATCATTGCTCCCCTATCTACACTTTCAAATTGGTTGAATGAGATGGAAAGGTATGTTAGCATCTCCATTGCAGTGCAATTAACTGGATGTTCTGTTTGTGTATTGATGGAGCTGCTTTCCTTTTGGAATGAAACTGTCTTGTGTTATTCGTGTGCAACTAAAGCCGTGGCATTTTTATTCTTTTTTCAATTGAAAGGTTCGTTCCCTCAATCAATGCAATCATCTATCACGGTGACAAGAAACAAAGGGATGAGATAAGGATGAAGTACATGCCTAGGACCATAGGTCCCAAATTTCCCATTGTAATTACGTCTTATGAAGTTGCAATGTCTGACGCAAGGAAATCCCTGAGGCACTACAATTGGAAATATCTTGTGGTGGATGAGGTACCCACAACTGACAATTTGCCTTTTAAACTAGTACTATTATTTTGTGTCATTTTCTACCCACAGGTTTGTTCTTTCATTTAGAAAGCAGCCCATTTTGCACTCTGCTGATATTTTGTTACTTTCTTCTTTCTAAGGGACATAGGCTAAAGAACTCAAAATGCAAACTGCTCAAAGAATTGAAGCTGTTGCCGATTGAAAACAAGCTTCTATTAACTGGAACCCCTCTGCAGAATAACTTAGCTGAGCTGTGGTCCTTGTTAAACTTCATTTTGCCTGATATATTCTCATCCCATGATGAATTTGAGTCATGGTAATCAGCTGTTTATTCTGACCATTTTGGTCAGAGTGCTTTCTTGTGACTGCTTAAACAAGTTATTATAATTGCAATATAATTAATATTTATGTTCATCTGCTCATGTTATATGTTATTATGTTTTGCAAAAGTTGCAGGCCAAGTTCTTTTTTCACCTTCAAATAATTTGTTTGTCTACTCTTCAGTTTTTAGTATCCCGAGTTAAAACTTGTCACATCAGCAAAATGGCTAGCCCATTTATCAGTCTATTGAACAGATATCCTGTGCATATATGGTGTCTAGTTGCTTAGATTGTTTAGAGTGGCCCTGTTTCTCCTTGCTGACTTTCTATTGTGGTCTGTTCTTAGAACTCCTGATACGTGCTGTTATTTTATAGAGTTAGTCACTTGTACTAGAGTAATTACACCAGTTCTTTCAAAGTTCATAGGGGATGATGAATTGTACTTTGTCTATCAGTATGAAGTTGCATGTAACAGGAGTATCAAATGTAGGATCTGCCACTGTTTTGATCATCCCCCAACTTTGTTCCTATATAAGCTGTAGTGAATGTCAATCATGAAGAATCCTAGGTTATATATTATGTGGTCTGTTTATATATCAGGTTCGATCTGTCGGGGAAGTTCAGCAATGAATCCGAAAAAGAAGAGATGGAGGAAAGAAGGAGAGCACAAGTATGATTATGTTGCAGTATATAACCGTTTCTTTTCCATTTTAAAACACTTATGATTTGATTGATAATGTGGTAATTGCAGGTGGTGGCAAAACTCCATGCTATATTACGCCCTTTTCTTCTACGGAGGATGAAAGTGGATGTTGAGCTGATGCTTCCTCGTAAGAAGGAGATAATTTTGTATGCCACCATGACAGATTACCAGAAAAAGTTCCAGGAACACCTAATTAATAGGACTCTGGAGGGCTATTTGATTGAGAATGTGTCCACTGGTAATTAGTGCAATCTTAAATATATATCTGATTTTGAGGGAAATGAATTGGTTGATTACTTCTAGATTTTCAGGTTCATCGAGGACATGTGCACTGAATTGAGTTGGTTTTCTCTTTCTAGATTTTCGGTTTTATACAGAACGTGTCCACTGTATCAGTGTAAAATTTTAATATATATCTTATTTTGAGGGAATTGTGATGGTTTATCTCTGCTATTTTTCTGTTGTAATAGAACACAGATTTTCTTTTACCATGCTATGGCATCTCCAGTATTATTTAAGTGTCTTTTATGTTGGTTTTATCCTGTGAAGTGAATTTTGTTTTATGTACCATCATTTAGTTATTCCTAGACCCTGTAGAATTCACAGTCCTAATGCCTTGTCTGGTTGATTTTGCAGGGAGTGGATTTAAAGGAAGGCTTAATAACTTGATGATTCAACTGCGCAAGAATTGCAACCATCCTGACCTCTTGGAGTCTATCTTCAATGGTTCTAGTATGTGATGGATGAATTGTGGAATTGACAATTGTGTGCTTGTTGGTGCTAGCCTTTTATTTTGTTTTTTTTAATTGGCAGATTTTTATCCACCTGTGGAACAAATAGTTGAACAATGTGGCAAGTTTCGCTTGTTGGACAGGCTGTTATCAAAGCTTTTTGCGCGGAAGCACAAGGTTTGTTAAAATGTCTGGTGCTTCAAGCTTTTCTGTCTTCCCACTTAGCTCAAACTTTTAAACTCAGTTCATTAACTGCCAACAGGTTTTGATATTCTCACAGTGGACTAGAGTACTAGACATAATGGACTATTATTTTAGTGAAAGGGGATTCGATGTTTGTAGAATTGATGGCAATGTGAAATTGGATGAAAGAAAAAGACAGGTAATTTGGTGCTTACATTTTTACACAGATCCAGTATGTTTTTGTTCTGATTCTGTAAGGTTTGAACCAGTGATGATGTAGAAAATTGGTACTTCACATTGCAAGTCTGTTATCCCCCTAAGATTGTCTCAATTGTTTTATCAATCCAGCTTCTCTTGCTCACAGAATTTATGAGCAGTTATGGCCATGTAGCTAGGATAGTCTGCAGGAGTGTTTATGAACATCTGGATATTACCATGGGTGTGTTGATAACCTTCTAATATTCTTAACTCTGATTGTGTGGAACTTCACTTCTCCTGATGTGTGTGGAACATCTGGAAGAATCCTGATGGTGCACCAATCAACTTCTGTACTTCTCTCATGATTGCCAAGAGAAAGTGCCTGGGGTTAATGATTTCTGTTCGTACAGTATTTTCTTTTGTACTCTAAGTTACTTCACTCTTTTTTTTCCTATAAAAGCTGATTCACTCTCTTACTGAAGTCTATTGTTCCTTTCAATTTATCTCATCTGCTGCCCCCTTATCATTTTTCATTACAGAGCAAAGTTTCCATTTCCTTTGTTATATATTAATATCTAGTGCTATGTTGTTTTATTTTGGTGAAACTCCCTTCTTATTGGCTACTCTAAATGTTGCATTATTTTAATGTTCCTCTCACTTGAACTCCCTCTAAAATATTTAGGCTCTTATTGTAGTTCATGTGCTATTGGAATGTGCTATAGGGAGGTCACCTGATCTAGTTCGTTATCTGTAAATTCTTAATGAAGTTGATCTGTTTTGTATTTTCCTTATTCGAGGAACAGATCAATGAGTTCAATGATGTTAGCAGCAAGTACAGGATCTTTCTTCTTAGCACTAGAGCTGGTGGCCTTGGTATCAATCTCACTGCTGCTGATACCTGTATTTTATATGACAGTGACTGGGTATGTTCTTAAAGATCCCTTATGTTTTCATTCATTATTCCAATGTTTTTTTGCATGGTTTCACCCATTGAACAGTGCTGTAATTTACTTTTAGGATGAAGAATTCCATGATATCAAAGATGAAAGTAGATTTTTTATTCTTCTGATAAGTAGGCCGTTGAATGCATCTTGAGAAGTACTGCATAGTTTCCAGTCTTAAGAATCAGTAATTTTGTACATGATAGTTCCTCTAATCAGATACATCCTTGTGTTTTGATGTCTAAATGTAGTCATAAGAAATAAAGTCATCACAGCTCTTAGTATGTCTTTGCATTTCACAATTCAGTTGTTGTATTGACTATAGTTGAAGTTTGCTCTGTTTAAATAGCTCCTCTTCAAAAGAAAAATAGTTATTGCCTCACATTTGCTTTTTCTTCATTTAATTTCTCCGGGTTCTATTTTTCCTTGTTTTGTAGCATTTGTGAATTGATGACCATTTTAGATTGATAATTTAGTTTGAATTTTCTTTTCAGAATCCTCAAATGGATCTACAGGCAATGGATCGGTGTCATAGAATTGGTCAAACTAAACCTGTTCATGTTTACCGGCTTTCAACAGCTTTGTCTGTGGAGGTATGATTCAGGCTATATCTAAAAGTATGTTTACAGCTCTTTATTGCTCATTCTAATAAAGAAATGTGTGCTTCAGGGTCGTATCCTCAAAAGAGCTTTTAGCAAGTTGAAGCTTGAGCATGTGGTTATCGGAAAAGGACAATTTATGCAGGAAAGGAGCAAACCTTCCATGGATGCTAAGGATGTTACAGAGGTTTCTGCTTTTTCCCCTTCCAAGAAATTCTATTTATCATTCTATGTTGCAAATTCTCTTTTCCTTGTATAGTCATCAGCGAGTTGCTATCTTTCAAACACTTCAATAGTGTAGCAACTATTATTGATAATCTCAACAACCGACAGTAATTGTTTGTTTACATTCTCATTACTTGTTCAAATATGTTCCTGTTTTACCTTTTTTGTAGTCTTTAGACCCGTTCTTTTCTGTGGTATGCAGCAGCAATGAGACAGATGAGATTATTTATGGCACATGGTAGATGAAAATAATAGGTGAAATTTTATTAATTGATCTTTGCTGTTGCAGGAGGAGGATTTGTTGGCTCTCTTGAGAGATCAAGATAGTGAAGAGGACAAGATGGTGCAGACAGATGTTAGTGATGAAGATCTGGAGAGGATTTTAGACCGGCGTGATCTACTTGTCCATCCTCATTCAGGTGAAGCCGGACACACTGAATCGTGTGTTAATGTGCTTCCTCCCAAAGGACCTGGTTGGGAAGTAGTTATTCCAACTGCAACTGGAGGAGTGCTGTCTACTCTCAACAGCTGATGACAAATATGTTTTATAATTAGGTGGACTTATATTAAGTATCAAATTATGTTTTGGTAACCCCAGCAAAATTTTGTAAATTTGGGCTGCTGACGTAGGTGAACTTGTACCAAAAGTATTGAATGATGTTTTTGGGTAACAGCAGCAATTTTGTGGAAGTTGTGCTCATGAAGTGGGTGAAGATTGGGGGAAAGCTATATGGATATAGCTCTTCTTTTGGAAAAGTTTTGAGAGACTGGAGAAGCTATTTGTAGCACCGATCATGTAATGTTTTACTGGATAAATTATTTACTACTTCCTCGGTTTTTCTGTACTCAGCAGGATGAGGTTTAAATATTCTTTAAGAAAAAATTAATAGGGGTTGCTATATGGCTAATAATTTTATTAATTGATAGATATTGTTTTGAAAATCATAATTATTCTTTTCACATTTTAAAATAATTTAAATGTTACGCTTAGAGTTGAAAAAAATAGGTCATTTATTTCTTAAAATTTTAAATTGATAATTATTTTTGAACAAGTACTTTTAATATATCTATCAAATAAGAATGACTTAAGTATTAAGTGTAAAGTTGAAAAAAAATCCAAATCATTTATTTCTTAAATTTTAAAATTGATAATTATTTCGGAACAAGTGCTTTTAATATACCTGCAAATAAAAAATAATGAATGGAATACTTGGAGCAAAAATACTCAAAAATTCCGTTGCAGAATCGAGCCGGGTCTCCTGGGTGAAAGCCAGATATCCTGCCGCTGGACGATAACGGATGTGTTTGTCCAATTCTTTCAAATAATGCTATATAATGAGTTGAAAATCGACGGGGATATTCAATTCAGGTTTTCAGGACCCTCAAAACTGCTACCTATAGTATGCGAGGAGTGATATAGCCTTTAGACTTCTACTTCATTTGAAATAAATTCAAAAAGAATCAACCTAACATAATGAATTTTTATGCTATTATACTTTAACTTATTATTGGCTATAATTTATTCTAGAGATTATAAATTAATTTATTAAAAATAGAGTTATATGCATTTTCCTTTTCTTTGTTTGGATGGTTGTTATATATTGTTTCATAATATATTTTATTATATTATATTATATTATATTATTTTAATAAATACAACGTTTAGAGCCAAAGATTATATAGTTTCATTGTTACATAATGTCCTTTTCCATAATTTGAAAAGATGAATTTAAAGAAAAATATTATACGGGGATATTTATTATAAAAGATGGAGTAAAAGATAAAATAGATTGTTACATAATAAGTGAAGATAAAAGCAAGGAAAAAAAAATTTTAGCAGCCTTTGATCACACCAAATCGGTTATTACACAAATGAGACTTTTTATCATTATATAATAAAAAATTTAACAATACGATAAAATAAAATAAATAACAAAAATAACTATCTTATTTAAACTAATTAAAACCAAGGCAATAAGGCAATAACCATCCAAAACTTTAACTCTATTTAAAATGGTTTTCGAACTTCACACCCACTTTCTTAAAGGTAGCAGAGGAGAGATGAACATAATGGACCGGCCAGATCTAGCCAAGAAACATTTCTTGGTTTCATAAACTAACAAATGACCCTGCATGCCATTCTTAGATTATTGACGTGCTCCTCTTATAACATAATGTTCTTCCCACTCTAACAACAATAACAACACCATACCCCGTTTTCGTAAGCGAGAGATCTAGAGAGGATGAAATAAGTACGCACACTTTATTCTTATTTTTGTGGGATAGATTATTGTTTCCATCAGAAAAGAAATATATACGCATGTTGTTGAGAAGTAAAGCTCCGTTGGAAAACAAGATTAGGGAGAAATTATAGCTATATATAGGAATGACTCGTACTCGATATCTAACTCGAGCTCATTTGACAAAATCTTGTTTGTTTAGTGTTGTTTTACAAAATCAGATTAATGTACCAAAAAATCACCAAGATTAGGCATATATTCTTGTAAGATCCTCTTATCCATGAATTATTAACCCCATTTCTACACGCTGTATGTCCGGTTTACCCGTCCAGCCATATTTTCCATGGTTTCTCGTTCAAATGGTTGAGTAATCAAACTTGTGGAACTGCAAATTTTCCAACTCTTGGGGATAAAATGGATTGCACTTCCTGTACGTTCAGCACTTTTGGTACAGCCATGCCCCCGGAGATAACAATTTCTACATCGTTTGGACATTGAACATAGTAATATCATTTGAAAAGATGAAGGTAAAAATTGCAAAGTAAATGTTCCAATTTAGAGTCTTACCTATCCCCTCTCGAACAGAGAGATTGGGCCTCATAACGTCCTTAGAATTCACAAGGAATATATCTCCAAGGTAGAGGTGATTAGTCGGCACATAAACACAGCAGAGTTCCTCTGCACCTGTATTCTTGTGAAGCATGACAGTTGAAGTGATGAAGCCAAATGCATACTCACCAAGCCGCGGATGCCTTATTATGGCCACTTCTTTGAAGGCATGAGAAGTCTTATCTGGAAAAAAATTGCTGCATTCTGATTAGTAATTGGAATGTTCAGAATCAGAACTTCAAAATTTAGTAGGATACCTGGTGAAATTGCTGAGCTAATTTGCTTGGAAGCGGAGTAGATGTAGCTCATGAGGGGCATTTTTTTAATGAACCACTCTCCTAAACTAAGAAGAGAGGCACCTAACCATGAGGACATAAACACCCCAACGAAGAAGATGAAAGTCACGGAGGTGACAAATCCAAGGCCTGTGAGTCAATATGAACACTAATGATAAATACAGTGCTCATTTAACAGCAGCCATAGATCTATTCTTTCTCAATACAAGGACCAATTTTATCATGTAGTAGCTTAAGAGACGGACATTTTCCTTGAGAGCAACCATTTATTCAAATTAAATATGTTACTCCAAATTCTCCAATAAAGAATATAGGTGATCAAATTGGAGGTCGGATACATACATAAATAGAGAGGCGCACACACGAAATTACTGACCACTATAAACCATCTTAACCTTTGAGGTGAGTCTCCGTCCTCATAACTCATTTTTGGTTTAAGTACACCTTAAGCACAGCCTCAAATTATATTTCTAGAAGCGTGATTCAATATTCTGCACGCTAGGAGGTGAAAATGATATGATCAAGTATAACTATAGAATGTGTCCATGAACACAGAGTATGAAAATAATAATGGCAGTGACTTCTCAGTGGGGAAGTCAGATGAACACTTATTTCTGATGCAAGTAATATCTATGAGCCGTCCAAACAAGAGGAGGAAATGGCAAATCCTTACAAAATGTAGATGTCAGTTTTTGCAGAGTCAAATAGACAAGTACGTAATGAAGGATGAGTACTAACCAAATACATTGATTCCAAGCTGATTATAGATCGGAGAAAAGAAGTCATCCACAAAATGAATGAACCCCCAGGTGATGTAAAAGGTTATGGCTATGGGAAATAAGATGACACTGCAAAACAATTTGAAAACATTTATGCAAATGTACCATTCAGCGAACAGAAAAAACACTGCACGACAACGGGACGAACAGATCAATTTCTGAGCAACAGAAAACTAACCATCCGCTGATGAACTTTTTTGAAGTCCAGCTACGAATTACTTTGCCAAATGCCTGCATGGAAAGAAAAAGGGGGGAGACTAAACACAAAAGCACCCTTCATATTTTGCTCAAAATTCAAAAGTTCTTTAACACACTTATTTGGACTAAGAAACCATAATCATAGTAGGTTACTCTTATTTGAATGAAGTGGCAATAATTATTCAGCTTAGTCATGGATGATAAAACACAGAAAACAAGATTACAAACACATTCAAAATGTACTGCGCAGATAGATGGCCCAATTTGACTAATTAAACCAAAAATATTGGTTGGCTTCTCATTAAGACAAAATAGAATGAAACGATTCTTCTGCAATTCATCACGCTATTTAATGTCTAAGCTCTATTTGTATTTCTTACACAGTAGATATCCCAATTTACTTTCTACGTTACATGGACTTGTTTACGGGTAGATATCCAGTATATAAGTATTCATTATGATTTTTCGCAATTTTTTTTTGGGAGAATCTTACAGAATTTTCACGAATTATCCAGACATATAACATCCATTTCATACAAGTATGTCTAAGCTTCCGCTACCCATAAAATGTCAATTAGGAAGTGGATCACATTAAAAAGAGTCACCAAGGTTGCACTAAGTTCCCGCAATGTGCGGGATTTGGAAAAGAGCCGGACCACAAGGTCTACTGCAAGCAGCCTTACCCTGCATTTCTGCAAGATGCTGATACCACAGCTCGAACCCTCACATTGATGATCACAAATGTTGTGGCACATTCACTAATGAAACAGAGAGAGAGATGGAGAAACCTCTTTGCCAGAGGAGTGATGAGACCTAGTAGAAGAAGAAGAGGCAACATTGGGGGAATGAGAAGGAGGAGAAGATATGGAGTGAGAGGCATTAATATTCTCAATCCCTCCCACCGGTATCAGAAGCTCTAAATCTCTATCCAACATATCTGATCTTGGCGTCGCCATTAATCAATATCAATTATAGATCTCCTTCCTTATTCTTTTGCCTTCTCTTCCCCCGCGCGATCAATTTGTTCAACAGACTCCCCGGCTGTTAATCCGATTGCCCTGCCCAGCCTAGCCTTTTTTTCTTCTCGATATAAATATTTGAAAGTTGTCACCTTAAATCCATAAACTTTTCTTAATGTGAGTTTAATAGGGCCCAGCTGGCTAGTTTAAACTTTAAGCTTCAAAATTTGTTGATTTAATGAAGTACTAATTATGCAGAGATCATAGTACCTGAATAATAATGAAAAAATTGTTATGCAGTGATAAAATTTTGCTTTTAAATATTTTAATTTTTCATATCCCGAGTATATATTCATATGCCACATCCAAAAAAGCATAAACTAATAATAACATCAATTTTTGTAATTCAAATATCATTTAATACCACCAATCAAATAGCATTAGCATATTTTATATGAAGGTATTATAGTATACTTCTTTTTAATTCATTTTGTATTTTTTTTTACTCTTAAATATTATTAATTGCATACTTTTATATATTTTAAAAATCATCATCTTATTTAATTTCTTTTCATTGATAAACATACCATGGACCAGTATAGCAGTTTATTCAGGGAGTCTCTTCAATTCCGAATCCACCATTACCTAGATGTAGTTCGCTGCTTCTGAATTTGCAATTGGAATTGAGCGCAAAAATTCGATTGAGATCGGAGGAAAAGTTTTCCGATCGTTTGGGGAACATGATAACAAGGTCTAAACTGGTTGAGCAGCTCAGAGATTACCAGATCCGATCTCAACACAAGTGCCCTCCTCTTACTTTCTTTTCTCCCAAGCTTCATCTCTCAAATTGGTACGTCTCCATTTGTCTGCACATAGTAACATCAAATTAAACAATTTTAGCAGGGCGAGGCTTCTGTTTAGACTTTTGTATTTATTTATTTAATTTATTTGTTTACACGTGAGTTATTTGTACAAAAATCTGATTTTGTGACATACTTAATTGTTTCATTATCTGCCACCAGCAGTAGGGGTAATGTTGCCCTCGTTTTAGGCAAACGAGAAGACATCACCCGGCTTTTTTGTTATTTTAACCATGATCTTCTATAGTTTTCACCCGCCTCATTGACCATTAAGCTACCCCTTTGGGTATATTATGTTGAACTTATGAATATTTCCGATTTAATTTGGAAAACTACTTCAGTTGTAGATATTCAAGTAGTTCAAGTAGAATGACATAATTTAACTTAAACAAATGATGATTCTAAAGCTTCTGCTGAGGCACAAGGTCAACTAGCTTTGAATTCCAAAGCATTGAACATGGACTCACTAATTCCAAAAACTCGTGATCTGAAAAAAATTTGGCTAGACGGAAAGCCGCCTTTGGTGCAAATTGCTAAGGCATTCTACAAATAAGAACTTGATGTCTCCTGAATTTTTTTGATAATCGAGAAAATCCCAAGAGCAGTGGCACAAAATTCAAAACTCTGTGCATAATGGGTTTGTCCTTCTACCATTCTCCACTTAAATACAAGCTTTTGTTGGTTGCACGGTTTGAAACCGCGACATGTGTCTAACACCAATTCTCTCCAGATTGTTTTCCATCTGTTGAAGTGATTAAAAAGTCTTGTTTTGTCTTTTCTTTTATCTTGCATTTATTTTATGGTGGAGGGGGGAGTGTTAGGTCTTTAATAAGTTTGATGTCAGATGCTAAGTGAGCATCGTGATAACATTTTTCACAAAAGATTTCCTACGTCTAAAGTCAGAACCTGTTCACTAAGAAGTAGGAAGATTAACTGAGAAAAAAGGGGAGCATGCTGCTTTCCATCCTTCATGTAAAGGTCAGGCGTATAATTGAAATGATTCGATTTATATTTCATTGCACTTTCCTCTGCACTTCTGACCAGACAATAAAAATTTTATTTGCAGCATAGCACTACTCTTTTATAGGTTGATCTCCCATTGAAATGTGCTATTTACAGTGGTTACTTGGCTATCTATAATAATAATCTTTTAGACCTTTTCCTCCTCCATTGATGCTCATGGTGGATTATTGGTTCCACTTCAAAATTTCAAAATAGTAGTCGTTTCAAAATGTAATCTAGTGATGCCTTGCTATGCTCTCCCCTAGCCAATCTTGGATATATATTTCCCAGCTCCATGGATATGTCTAATTCATTGAGTCTCTCTCTAAGATTGTGTCTGTAGTAAGATTGTCACTATCCTTAGGTCAGCTGTGGTTACATTGCCATTCCTAGGGTGTCTGTTGTCAGTATTGATGTCCTGTTGCCTTTAGCAGGTTGCTTGTGTCAGATTTTAGAATCAAAGTCTAACTTAACAGGTGTGAAAGTAATTTTCTCCAATGAGCTTTCTGTAAAGTATCCTCGATAATACAGCAGAATTTTTAATTTGCAATAGGCTCCTTCTTTCTTTGAACTTCCTTCAGGCTGACAAAGGAGGGGCTACCCCCTTTGCATCTGGGGATGTAGTCCAGACTTAGTTCATTGCAAAAATATGAATCTTTCATAGCTAATATGAGAGTGGAACCTAAATTAAGAAAGGCCTGTCTTCTGGTGGCTCTGATTTTCCTACTTTTATGTCTTGCTAATGGTAGTGTTAGTAATAACAGCATTATTGGAAGCTAATATCAGCACTTACCCAGGAATATATTATTAGCATATTCAATATTCAACAACTCTACAACTTTAGCAGATTCTTTCGCAGATTGAACAGAACTTTTTGTAGCTTATAGGTACACTGTTTCCATGGAGGGGAATGAGGACTTGAACATGTGCCAATAGCTTTAAGCACCAACAATAGACAAGCAAATTGATATTTTGTGCAGCACCATAGTGTTACTATTGGCTCTGTGCCTATGTTGATCTGCTAGGAGACAGATATTGACTTAAACGCGTCTTTTAAATACTATGGGATCATGGTCTAGAATTAACTTTATTTTTAAAAAAATCTGAAGACTTTGGTGAATAATGATGAATGTTTTGTCTATTGCCCTCAGATCAATCTGTCATACACGTGAAGCTGCGCTCACAAATAACATCTTTTTGATAGGTTAATAATTAATTCAATGATTACTAAAGATGCATGTAATCTGTACATAGTCAAGCACACAACCCCTAGGGAAAACACAAAAGAGCTCGTTGAAGTAATCCTATTGCAATTATATGCTGCTTTGAATACCAATTATCTACTCTTAGCTAGTCTCATGAATTACTATTGCATTCTGCTCCTGATCCCCTTTTCACTAAAGTCTATATTAGTCAGTAGTCTCTTTAGCTCTGTCTTGAAAGCTTTTTTCTGTCCTTAGGGTTTCCTCTTTCAATATTTTACAATAGTTTGCTTGCCTTCTCACCTATTAAAGTTTCCAAATGCTTTAGATTATTGTGAATTCAGTGATTATTGGTATTGATTGGTTATATATGTCTTGTGCCTATGACTCTGACTGATATCGCCTGAGCATATTATTAAAATCTTAAATTCTACTGGATCATGCTTTAGTGTTCTCGTGGGTCTTACAGTACAAATTAAATTTCTCCCTATTATTGTGACAATTTTCTTCACGTGTAGTCACCCAAATTCTGATCACTTTCCTAAAAAATGTGCTACTTCTGCTCTTCCAATTATCTTCTCGATTACCAAGTAGTATCTGCTGCTCAGGTCCCTTTTTCAACCATAAAGCTTGATGTAGTTTACTGACTTGACCACCTTTATGAATCTCTCCACATGATGAGTTCCACCAATGTGATTTCTCCTTATAACGAGGAGATGATTTTTGCATGATCTGGTGCTCCAGCTTTTGAATTCACCAATCTTCTTTCGTCAATTCAATTTAAGTGGGTTAATCACCTGAAGCTTCATGCCTCAAATCCATCTTATCATCTAATCCTTATTGTTTTCTGATCCATATAATTCTTCTTGGTATATGGGATAATGGATGTTGGTTTTTGGCCCAAAATGTGAAACCTGTTAGTTTGTTGGGCATCAATAGGAACGGTGGCACTTATTCTCATCTTAATATTTGAACCTGTAAATGATTGCCAGTTTCCTTTCACACAGCTTTCTTTCATCTTTCCCCATTTGCTTACATCTCTTCCATCCATCTTAATGCTGTTTGAACAGGCAAAGAGATACTCTTCTACTGAAGTGTGCTCCACCCATCATCTCATTGATGTAGATCATCCCACGAAGATTATTTTCCCTGCTAGTTCTGGCGACTTTTCTCCTCCCTTACCATGCTAGAATCCTTTCCATTGAGCCTACTCTGAGGGAGATCTCTTTTTCATTAGCAATATTGTTCTTAATGAGTCTCTTAATGTTTTATCCAATCCCCTTCCATCTTTCATCCTAGCCTTTTCAGTATCTCAATTCTTCAGCCCTTTCCTCCTCTGGCAACATCAGCCAAGTTGAAACTCCTTTTTCATTTAGGGTGTGTTCAGTATGAAGGAAAATATATTTTTTTTCAATCTTCTCATGTTCGGTTGGTCACAATTTTGGAAAACATTTTCTCTAGAAAAACAAGTTCATTTTAAATAAATTTCCTAGTGAAAGTAGGGAAAACAAGTTCAACAAGTGTCATTCCACATTGATTGTGTCATCCTCACCCTCCAACA
>JACEIK010001065.1:272156-286015 GCA_018107945.1 Datura stramonium
TTAATTATATATAAATAATTAAATCCCTTTTGACACAAGGAAATTTTCTAATGCATAGAGTGGTAAAGGGATTCAAACAAGGCACTTAATTCACGGACGAGGTCAATGGTTCAAGTCCAGGATAGCCCAGTTGCGCCAAGAAAAAGAATAGAAGAAGCATCTGACTACCTCATGCATGCTCCACTTGGCTCGGGGGGTATAGCTCAGTTGATAGAACTTTGCTCTTGCAATTGGGTCATTGCGATTACGAGTTGGATGTATAATTTTCCGAGCGATAGTGATAGTATCTTGTACCTAAAATGATCAGTCACTTTTTCTAAGTAATGGGAAAGAGGACCGAAACTTGAAAATGTCACCTATGACGTACAATAATTTTCGAACTGACTTGTCACTTTCACAGAACTTCTCGTTACGTCAAGAAGATTCAACAACTTATTATATATAATTAAAAAAGTTATTTTAGTATTATCCCCCACACCCCTATTTACATAATATAATTTTTCAGCAAAAAGAATTCAATTGAACACCCTTCATCGAGCATCTGCAAGATACTACTCCATCTGTTTCAATTTATATGGTGGAGTTCAGATTCCGATAGCCAAACTAACTATGAGTTACTTGAGCCGAAATTCTTTTGAAAATAACATTTCTATCTCCACGAGGTAGGGTTAAAATCGGCAATCAGACCTTACCAGTGACAGGGACCAGACTATAGAGCCTAATTAAAAAGAATTCGGGCTGGCTTGCGTACACCCTACCCTATCTCTCTCCATTCTCTCCTTCCTATGTATTGAGACAAGGAGAGTACTATATATATTCACCATCTCCCTCCCTACCTCCATTACCTATCTCTCTCTCCATTTTCTCCTTCATTTCCACCCAAACAATTCCATCATTCCCAATAACACAATAACAATGTCCCCTCCAAAGTGCCTAGATTTGTTCTCCAACAATACTCGGGGAGACAAATTATATTGTGAGAGTTGGAGGTTCACAGTGGAAACAAATAGTGCTGGCAATTGGGATCTTGTCCCAAAGAGCTGTGTTGATTTTGTTGAAAAGTACATGACCTGTGGCCAATACTTATCAGATTTGGAAGCTGTTTCTTACAACTCTTTACAATTTGCAAAGTCCCTAAAGCTTGATGATGGTGATGGTGGCAAAGATGTTTGGATTTTTGACATTGATGAGACTTTGCTCTCTAATGCACCTTTCTTTGCTGCATATGGCTGGGGGTAAGACCTCTCTATAACACCGTCGTTTGTTTCGGTAAATTTTTTTGGCTGCTATAGCAAACATATAATATAATATTATAACACGAACGAACGATTCCACACAAAATACATGATTGTTATAAAAAGGTCTGACTGTATCTAATCCGTGAGACCATCAGCCCACGTAATATTAACTCAAATTTTCTAGACGAAGTGCACAAAACTGTCGTTTTTTTATAAAGATCACTATTCAAAAAACAGTCGAAATTTACAAAAAATAGTAAAGCATAGGGCTTCAGAATCAAATGTCTGAAGTTTGAAACTTCATACCGTCGAATCTGAAGTTTGAATGCAGCGCAGCTCACACCAGAAGTTTGAAGTTTTGTTCTTGGCAGTTCAAACTCCTGACCTTTCGGGCTTCGGGTATATATGAAGTTATAAGCTCCGACTCTTTGAAACTTCAAAACCAAAGATCAGAACCATATGAAGAAGAGATTTGTTATTCTTGTTGTATCTCAAAATCCTGAATCCGCCTTTGATTGTTACTGTTTTTGTGCATATATATATCCTGGATTCCTGTATATTGTCCTCATCTTGACAGATCAGAGCCATATGAAGAAGAAACTTGGATTGAGTGGCAAGAAGAAGGTCTTCAACCAGCTTTACCTGCAAGTTTGAATTTGTACAAAGAGCTTCAGCAATTAGGATTCAATTTAATTTTGCTTTCTGGTCGCTACGAATACCAAAGAAATTCTACTGACAAAAATCTGCAGCTTATGGGTTATACCAACTGGGGGAAACTTATTTTAAGGTACACATATTCTTTTTACTATAATATATACATTTGCTCCTGAACTAGTACTTCTTCCGTTTCATTTTAGGTAGCGGTGTTCGATGGATCGCCAATCTACTGTAGAAAAGGGTCATATAACTAATATTCGGGAGTGATTTGCGTAAATTTAAATGGATTTTTGTAATTCATAACAGGGATCCATCTGAAGCAGACACACCAGCTACTATATACAAATCCCAAAAGAGGAAGGAGTTGGAAGATGAAGGATACAAAATTTGGGGAAGCTCTGGAGATCAGTGGAGTGATTTAATGGGATTTTCACTCGCAAAGCGATCATTCAAACTACCAAATCTTATGTATTATGTTGCATAGTTTATTTAAATATTCGATCGAACATATGTTTTTATGTTAATTTGGTTTCATAAGAATTGATTAATTATCTGAAATAAATGCTGGACATAGCAATTGTTAAAGACCTATTCTGAGGTGTAAATATAAATTAGAACTTATGTTATTACTAGTAATAGTATTCATGTTATTTAAGTTAACCTTTGTTACATACTCTTGTCATTAGTAAATCATCTTTGTCCTTGTTGTTAATAGAACTCCAGTATGAAGTAGATTAGGTACATTTCCAAATTCTCTAGCAAAAAGGTCAAGATTTACCCCTCAATCTTTCACCACGCCAAAATTTCCGAGAAATAAAGGTCCCAATTCTTGGTAAAAACAATAGTTATTACTTTATGGCAAGGATAATATTAGATCAAAAGTTCAACAGAGATGTAAAGTGAAAATACCAATTCTTTTTCCAAGGAAGTTCTGTGCAGCCTGAACTTGGTGAGGAGCTTTCCACGGGTTTGCTCTATTGACTTTGACGGACAGACTGCCAATCGTGAGATTCTGTATACACAAAGAGTAGAAAGCATTTCAATAAATGAAAAGGGTATAAGCGGAAGCCACAACATATCTTATTTCTTTTCATGATTTTTCAGGTGCAGATTTGCTACCAAGAGATCAACTTAAGGAGTGGTGCACCAATGTAATACAAGAATTCAAATCCGAACACGCTCCACAACTAGTATACAGTATTTATTAAAGCAAGAAAGAAGGCAAGCCAGCATATTAACAAGTATACAAACATTGAGTGGGGAAACCTGAACATGGCTAACTTGTGCACTCTTTGGCTATTAGCACATGCACTCCCTGAAGCAAGTTGTCAGAAGTTACAAATAATGAGAGTGCTTCTCTATTCCTATTTCTTACCATTGTCAACCGGAGAGAAAAGCCAACTTACACACTATCAAATTGCACTAGAAATTAGCTATAAGATCATATACAGGGACAACTAACAGTACATCAACTGTAGAACATAAGTACTGCATACCAATCCAAAAAAAAAAAAAGAACATAAGTACTGTCACAAAACTTCAATATAAGAATGTCAAAAAGAACGAAGATGTAATGCACCAAGAAATATTTAGGATAAACATCAAACCAAGCAATGGACTCAAGAGCTAAGTCTCAACAGAAAGAAACTAATACAATGAAAGCAGTCCTCTGGACAGCACCTTTTAGGAAAGGTCTTCCTTCAGACCTCATCATTTAGCAGCAAATAGGCCTTACATTAAAATGGAAAACTATTTAAACTATCAAGAACTTGTTTCCATTTGGTAACTCTCTGGCCAGTGATGTTTAGTTGGAGGACAATTAGCTCTCTGACTGCTGCATTATGCTTTACTTTGAAACCTTCTCATATTTGTTTCAGGCCGATATATTGTATACTGCTGCTGCAAACATACATCCCAAGATCTGATTTTCTGGCTTCTTCCCTTTAGATTGCTGAACTGACCATTTTACTTCATCCTGCCGTTTCTCACAAGCTCTATTTATACCCAACCATCTCAACAAGGAGTCCCATAGTTGTTGTGAGTATGTACACTCAAAGAATAGATGCGAGTGAGACTGAACTTCATCAGCAATACATAGGACATAGCTCTGAGAAGCATGGATTCCCCACTTAGTGTATCCACAATGGACAATCTACCATATATAGCCAACCATAAAATGACGAGATGCCCAGGTAGTATTCCTTTGGTCAGTATTAAATTCCTCCAAGCCACTTTAGGGAATGTAGGAGTGAGTGGTAGTTAGGCTCTCTTAATACTGAACTTCTCTGTCGAAACAAAACTCTGAAGAGTAGAGTAGACATCCCCTGTGTTCACTATCCATTCTCTAGCATCAAAAATTTTCTTAACAACCCAACAAGCTTGCTTTGGGGTGTTCATATGCATAATGTCCCTGCCTTCTATATAAAAAGCTATCTATCCATTTCACCCTTAGTCTTTCTTTCTTCTGACTCAAAGACCAGAGCAGCTTGCATATAGCTGTCTTCCAGGGTAAAGAAATTAAGTATGTTCAGTCCCAACTTGGGCATACACAACAAATTCCATGAGACCAAGGCCTTCCTTGAAAATTCATTTCTTCCTGTCCACTGAAATGTTTTGCAAATGGTTGTCACTTTGGTGAGACCTGAGGCCAGTACCTTTGCATCTCAAAAAGCACACTCTTGATCAATTGAAGTCCACAATAGGCATGCATTGTTGAACAGTGAGTTCGTTTAAAGATAATGGTACCCCTAGATGCTTAAAGGGCATTTCTCCGATGGTGAAACTCGATTCTAGCAGTAACTGCTGCTTAAATTCATCACTCACGCCAGCAACATAAAGTGAGCTCTTGTCCATATTAGCATGAAGATCAGAAACCTCAGAGAAATGATTGAATGCTTTCATCATGAGGTGTATAGAAAAGTTATCAGCTCTACAGCACATTAAGAGGTCATTGGCCAGTTCCTTTTTTTAACCAAAGCATCACATTTGACAATAGTTCCCTAAATGAGGATAATTGCTGAAATTAGACAATCAGAGAAATTTTTTAGCTTCTTTTGCATAAATTATATCAGCTTGTGTGAACAACATATGAGGAAATCACAATCAAAACTAAACCTTGCATCTTGGATAATTGAAGAGAAAAAATTGAAGGAATGATGTACCACAAACCAAAAATGGTATATATGAGATCTATATGAGAGAAAAGAAACAATAAAGAAATACAAATTCTACCAATTCCTACAAAAAATGGTACTGATTTTTTGTTAATAAGTTGTCCCTAAACTGATTTTTTTATCTCGCCCATCTGATTTTAACTTAAGCAACAGAGGATGGATGAGAACATTTTCTGGAGAAAGGGACAGAACAGCAAGGGAGCGCAAAGGGTGGATGATCAAAATCTATGACCTTTCCGGCTCAGTTGTTGCAGCAGCCTCAATGATCACACCATTTGTACCCTCTCCCGGTTCCGACCGTGTCTCACGATCAAATGCCGGAGTGAGGCTCATCCTCCGGCACAATGGCGCCTCTGGTAGCAGCTGGAAGCCCTGGAGCCAGCTCCAGGTGTGGAGAGAAAGAGGACCAGCCGATGGACTCTATCACAAATTCGAGCTTGTTACTGACACTGGCCTTACTGTACTATACCAATAGCTGAAGGTACAATGAGCATGAAAAGGGTGGCCAACTTTTGCATAGACAATACAGTGAAAGACACTGCATTGATTGCAAATTCTTCAATTCGAGGATTCGTGATGGTGTCGAATGTGGAAAGCGAAGGCAAGATTAGTGCACCGATGGTTCAGGTCCGGTTGCAACATGTCACCTGTATGGAGGATGCTGCCCTGTTTATCACGCTCTCGGCTGCCATTGATCTTATTATTGATGCTTGTAGGCTTTTCTCTCAAAAACTCAGGAAGGAACTCTGCCACGATTATCAAGAATCATACTTCTAAATTCGACACGAGTGCGACAACATTTTCAAAGAGCTCGAGCAACATTAGTCTACAACTTGGTTTAACAAAGCTCTAGCCCTGCTAATTTTTCATTCATATATGCGGTGATGACCAAAATGTGAACCCTGGTTTGAACATGAAAGATACCCTTTTTCTCCCACTGATTTTCTTTTATTGCTTCACATGATTTTCAACAAACACATATACATATATATTCATTTAGAGTTTAATTATATATATATTGCCAGGGTAAGGAATTTTTACACTATATGGTCATCATATGTACCTGTTGTAGCAGGTAAAACTGTCTTATTTTCATGATTACGAATCTCACATTTTAAAGAGACTTATCTATAGATCGTCTTTTGGATGACCTAATATTGCAAAAAGTTATTTACACTGACCATGTATATAACTTAAAACCTATTTATTTGTTATTCTTTCATAAAAGAAAAACATTCAGGTTTTTCTGTCTCTTTCTTTTCTGGAGTCCCCTTTTCCATACAATAAACATAAAATGCAAAAACAAAGGAGTGATTTATTTGTTAAGATTTGTTCAATTCTTTTCATTTGTTCATTCACTTTATATATTCATCAACTCATCAAAGTGTTTTCGAGCAGGCTTTTTTTGGCCCCTTGTTTCCTCTTGTTAAATTTTTACTTTTGCTAGGTTATCGATTAATGCATATAATGTAGATTGATCATAGATGATATGATTGTGCAAGTATCATTTTTTTTTTTGACAAAATTTCTATTCGAGTTCAACTCATATATACACACATAAATTTTAAGGTCATATCTTGTCAATATTACTATTAATCATATATTTGTTAGGAAGGTTTAGGAGTCAAGGATTAGGATAGAAAGCTAGTAAGTAGTCGAATGTTGTCGCACTTTGTGTGGGAGAGGTAGGGGGCTATTTAGTAGTCACGTCATCTCTTATTCTTCAATGTGTATTACGTACTTGTTACTTCACTTGCTTTGTGTCTTCTTATTTGCTGTCATATTATTCTTGCAATCCTGCTTCAATAACAGTTTTGTTTAGCCGAGGGTCTATTGGAAACGACTTCTCTATCTTCAAAGATAGGGGTAAGTTTTGCGTACATTCTACCCTCCCCAGATCCCATTTATGTAATTACACTGGGTATATTATTATTGTTACTCCCTCATTACCATATTTTCTGCATTACAAAAAATATCTATCTCAAATTACTTGTCAATTTACAAAATCAAGATAGACTTGATTAAAGTTTTTTTATTTTGCCCTTAAATTTTTTTTTTTTTTTTGAAAGTATAAATATTATAAAGCTCCAAAAAAGCTCCTTCATTGTTAATCTTGACGTTGATGGATAAGGCACATAAATAGAGTATATTAAAAAGAGTCAAAGAATAAACTAGCGAAAGTAATAGAGTATATTAAAAAGAGTCAAAGAATAAATTAGCAAAAGTACCCGTCTTATTTATAATTTCTTAAGGAACATGTAAAAGAGAAAGTTGTGGACAAATAATATACGACGGAGGGAGTATTATATTTTCAATAGAATATGTGTAGCTAAGTGTCACGATGGCATTCCAATCAAATTTAACAACGCATAAATTATGTGAAAAGGAAATTTATTTATTTCACTTTGGTCATAAAAACTATAGGGGTCAAAAGATTGCTTTAGGTCACAAGTTCAAATTAAAGAATTTAAATTATATATATTTTTCGTGTACGAAATTTTTATATCATCAAGTCGTTTTCATCTATTGTACCAGATCAAGGTCGGAGCTATGTAGGTAGAAAAGTGGTCAATTATTTTGTTATGTCAGGTAGATAAGTGGTAAGATGAACACACTTCGTTAAAAAATTATACTGTATATATAAATTAAAAATTACTTGAAAAATTGATATAGACATCATGCCTTTTGGGATTTTACTTCTCTTTTTTCTTTGATTCTCTATTTTCTTCGACAATGACATGGAAATTTTAAAAAAAAACACAAAAAGAAATCAAGCATTCAAATTTGGAAGTTTAACTTTTTAAGTTTGTAAATTTTATAGTTCATTATGAAAATTTAGAGTGAAATCAAATTAGAAGTACGTGTCTATAATTTATTAGATTAAGAAATTTCGTCTCCACATAATATACAATTCAATTTAGAATTTTTTGACATTTAAATTATGATGAAAATATTCGGATGGAAATAGTATAATTTTTAATTTTTAGAAATCCTGTTTACCTACCTTTTTATTTATCGCAGTATATTATTTAATTTAATTTTTAACAGTGATGGTGTTCAAGTCAATTTGTCGCACCTTAGTCATTAGTTTAATTTTATTATGTTCTCGAGCATAATAATAAGCATTTTCCTAGGTAGCATTTTGAAATTTTATTTCAACTTGTATGATTTTATATTTATTTTGCTAATAAAATATATGTGATTACTTCTTGAAAATTTTCTTGTTCAGAAACGCTAGAATGAAATCAAATTAAAGGCATGTGTCTATATTCGATTAGATTAAGAAAGTGTGACTCTCCATTATGTCCAATTCAATTTAGAACTTTTTACTAGTTAAATTATGATTATGGAGAATATCCGTACAGAAATAGCATAATATTTTTAATTTTATTTTTCTAAAAGAAGACTTATTACTATTTATTTTGCTAATAATATATATGTGATTACTTCTTGAAGTTTTTCTAGTTCATTAAGGAACTCTAGAATGAAATCAAATAAAAGGCATGTGTTTATTTTTTATAGTTCATCTACTTTTATATTTATCTTATTGAATTCTTTAATTTGATTCTTTTATAACAATAGTATCTGAGTCAGTTTGCGGCAACTCAATCTTTATTATTTAATTATATCGTACTTGCGAAATTAATAAGCATTTACATAGATAAAATTTTAAAATAAGAATAGAGTACGCACTAATTATGTAACAATACTCCTTATCGAAATTTTATTTCAATTTGTATACATTTATATCTGCTAGAAGAGGGTAATTTCCCAATTGAAAATGTTGATTTTACTTGTATAATTAGTAGTGGAGGCATGATTTTCCTATTGAAATTTTTATTTTTGCTTGTAAAAATAGACTTTTCTATTAAAATTGTTATTCTTGTTTATTTTGCTAATAAAATATATGTGATTACTTTTTGAAGATTTCCTAGTTCATTAAGAAATGCTAGAATGAAATCAGATTAAAGGACCGTATTTATGGAATATTGGCCAAATACATACACATACCATCTGAACTTGACATTATTTTCCTGTTCGACGCTCCAACTTAGCCTTGTTCCACTTTGGCACTCCAACCTCATTCAAAATATATGCCCCTCACATGCAAGATTGTGGCAAAGACAGCCAATGAAAAAAAGCCACCTAGCATTGATAATTTCTATTTTTAAAAGTAACGCCACATTTTGAATGAGGTTGGAGTGTCAAAATAGAACAAGGCTAAATTGGAGCATCAAAATGAAAAATGGTATCAAATTCAGGTGGTTGTGTATGTAACTATGTATTAGATTAAGAAATTTTGACACGGTTATACCCCCTTCCCTAACTATATTCACACTTCGACTATTCCACCAGATATCTACGACGTAAACTATATATATTCATCATCTCCCTCTCTATACCTCATCACACATCTCTCCTTCATTCTCCCCAAAACTTCAATCCTATATATATTCAAATCTTCTCCCTCTCTACCTCATTCTCCCCAAAGCTTCATCCTGATAATGTCCTCCCCTTCAAAGTGCCTAGATTTGTTCTCCAATGTTGTTACCAAGGGAGATTAGATTGTACTTCTAAGGAACTACTAGACAAATTATATTATGAAAGTTGGAGGTTGACAGCCGAAGAGATGTGTAGCTTTTGTTGAAGAGTACATCACCTGTGGCCAATACTTATCAGACTTGGAAGCTGTTTCTTACAACTCTTTACAATATGCCAAGTCTCTGGAAATTGCCGCTATTGGAAAAGATGTTTGGGTTTTTGATATTGATGAGACTTTGCTCTCTATGGCACCTTTCTTTGCTGCAAAAGGTTGGGGGTAAGTAATGCCACATATAGCTTTAATCACTTTAAGGGGTTGCCGTGTAGGGTGTATAAGAATAATGTTGAATAGGGCATATTAGTAATGTTGGCATTAGTTATGATGGCATTACTTATGCTGAGATCAGTCCCCCACATAATATATTAACTTGGTTGTTGTCAAGTTTTTGTTTTTAAGGAAGCTATTTAAAGAATAATCGAAATTTACAAACTTTAGACGCTTCGGAATCAAACTTAAAGTCTGAAGTTTGAAGTGCCAAAACCACCAGCTTCACTTTAATTTCGACAGTTCAAACTTCAGACCTTTAATATGAAGTTCAATATTAGAGTAAATTATCTTGACTTAATTAAGGATATGAATTTTCCTTTGCTACTATTCTATATAGAAACAGTTAGTGGACAAAAATACACCTGAATTATCGTTTTTTTTTCCCGCAAGTTCCACACCTCAACTATCAGTTGTTCCATTTTCCTATCTAAACATCACCATCTATGTATTAAAACACACCTCAACTATCAGTTGTTCCTTTTTCCTACCTGAACGAACTAGGATAGTTGAGGTTTGTCTTAATACATAATGGTAATAGATCAGGTTGGAAAAGGGAACATCTAATAGATGGGGTGTGAAACTCGCGAAAAAAGTTGATAATTGAGGTGTGTTTTTGACTATTATCTCATATAAAAATTGTTTTTTGGAAACGTACAGATCAGAGCCATATGAAAAAGCAACTTGGATTGAGTGGCAAGAAGAAGGTCCTCAACCAGCTTTACCTGCAAGCTTGAATTTGTACAAAGAGCTTCAGCAATTAGGATTCAATTTAATTTTGATTACTGGACATTTGAATTTGTACCTGCAAGTTTGAATTTGTACAAATACCAAAGAAATTCTACTGAGAAAAATCTGCAGCTTATGGGTTATACCAACTGGGAGAAGCTTATTTTAAGGTACCAACTAGTACTTCTTCCATTTCATTTTATGTAGCAGTGCTTGATGGATCACCGATCTCCTGTAGCTTTGGTCATATAACTAATGTTTGGGAGTATTTTGGCATAAATATAAATGGGTTGTTATAATTTGTAACAGGGCTCCATCTGAAGTAGACACACCAGCTACTATATACAAATCCCAAAAGAGGAAGGAGTTAGAAGATGAAGGATACAAAATTTGGGGAAGCTCTGGAGATCAGTGGAGTGATTTGATGGGATTTTCACAGGCAAAACGATCATTTAAACTACCAAATCTTATGTATTATATTGCATAGTTTACTTAATATTCGGTTGGATGTATGTTTTTAGGTTAATTTGGTTTCACAAGAATTGATTACTTATCTGAATAAATGTTGGAAGCCCGGTGTACTAAGGTCCCGCTATCTTAGTATTAGTCCAATGTGTAATAGTTTTGCTAATCTTGGAAACCTTAGTGTTATCACTATCGATGATAGTGTATAGTACCTACTATATCTGTTATGTCCTATACTGAGTGTTGNTATATCTGTTATGTCCTATACTGAGGTGTATGTGTATATATATAATAACAGCTTCTGATATTATGTTTGGCCTCGTAGTTTATTTATTGTTATTGCAAAACACAAGCATATTAGAAATAGTCTTAGAATAAAATTTTAAAAGAATGTTCTTCATTTTCTGATGACGAAAGTCAATTTCTTGGAATAAGCTCCATCATATTACTGCATATATGTCAAACCTTCTGCATTATATACCATCCTTATATCCTCCATAAGTCATTTGAGGGATTTAAGTTTCTCAGTAATATGATGGGCATATTTTTCTTCTGAATCGACTAATTGTATATAAAGAGATGATCAATTATAAGTTTAATGTTAAATACATACAGAAGATGTATAAAACCTGACAATGAACCTGTGTGGTGAAAGGTCATCAAGCCAAATATCTGCTACCTCAATATACAAATATGACTTTAAGTCATCATCGTCTCCAACATCAAAGCAAATAGCCATTTCAGGTAAAACCTACAAAATGGGAAGAAAAAAGAACAGTCAGCTGCTAAATCATATTGTTGGTTCAAATTTACCCCACAACGAAATTGGTAGCATACAAACAAAGGAATAATCAAGGTAAATGATGGAAAGCAACATAGCAGGAAAAAGAAACAAACCATCAAGTAGTTGTCCCGCAATAAACTTCAGAAAACATCTGTCATCCATTTTTTGACATAGTTTATATAATATAGCCTTCAAATGAGAATGAACTGTCAGCACATGCTCTTAAATTTTTGCTAAAACCTGATCGTCAACATGTTTAGGACAATCATACAATTGACAGCTTCTCTACATATTATTGGCCTGTTTTTTTTTCTTTTGGGTCAAAGATAAAAGATTTTCATTAACGAAAATAGGCAAGTATATATGCAGTTAACTCTTTTGGACTCGAGCTAAATCTCAACAGAAAGAAACTAATACAATGAATCAAAATCTGAGCCATGCTTAACTATCAGCAGTCCTCTGGACAGCACCTTCTAGGAAGGGTCTGCCTTCGGACCTCATCATTTAGTAGCAAATAGGCCTTACATTAAACTGGAAAACTATTTAAACTATCAAGAACTTGTTTCCATTTGGTAACTCTCTGGCCAGTGATGTGTAGTTGGAGGACAATCTCCTTAGCTCTCTGACTTCTGCATTTTGCTTTACTTTGAAACCTTCTCATATTTCTGTCAGCCCATATATGGTATACTACTGCTGCAAACATACATCCCAGGATCTGATTCTCTGGCTTCTTCCCTTTAGATTGCTGAACTGCCCATTTTACTTCATCCTGCCATATCTCACAAGCTCTATTAATACGCAACGATCTCAACAAGGAACCCCATGGTTGTTGTGAGTATGTACACTCAAAGAATAGATGTGAGTGAGACTCAACTCCATAAGTAGTACATAAGACAGCTCTGAGAAGCATGGATTTCCCACTTAGTCAGTTCTATCCACAGTGGACGATCTACTATATAAACATAACATGAAGAAATGCCTAGGTAGTATTCCTTTGGCCAGTATTAAATTCCTCCTAGGCGCTTTAGGGAATGTAGGAGTGAGTGTTAGGTAGGCTCTCTTAATACTACACTTTTCAGTCACAACAAAACTCCGAAGAGTAGCATAGACGTCCCTTGTGCTCACTAGCCTTTCTCTAGCATCAAAAATTTTCTTGACAACCCTACAAGCTTGGTTTGGGGTGTTCATATGCATAATGTCCCTGCCTTTTATATAAAAGCTATGTCTCCATTTCACCCATAGTCTTTCTTTCTTCAGACTCAAAGACCAGAGCTGCTTACATATGGCTGCCATGCTCCAGGTAAAGAATTTAAGTTTGCTCAGTCCCCCTGCAGACATGGGCATACACAACACAATCCATTAGACCAAGGCCTTCCTTGAATATTCATTGCTCCCTGTCCAATGAAATGTTTTGCAAATGGTTGTCACTTTGGTGAGACCTGAGGCCAGTATCTTTGCATCTCAAAAAGCACACTCTTGATCAATTGAAGTTCACAATAGGCATGCATTGTTGAACAGTGAGCTCCTTTAAGGATAATGGTACCCCTAGATGCTTAAAGGGCATTTCTCTGATGGTGAAATTCGATTCTAGCAGTAATTGCTGCTTAAATTCATTACTCACACCAGCAACATAAACTGAGCTCTTGTCCATATTAGCATGAAGATCAGAACCCTTAGAGAAATGATTGAATGCTTTCATCGTGAGGTGTATAGAAAAGTTATCAGCTCTACAACACGTTAAGAGGTCATTGGTCAGTTTCTTTTTTTAACCAAAACATTGACAATAGTTAAACTAAATGAGGATAATTGCTGAAATTAGACAAAATGAGAGACTTTTGAACTTCTTTTGCATAGATTTATATCAGCTCGTGTGAACATATGAATTGCAATCAAAACTAAACCTTACATTTTGGATAATTGAAAAGAAAAAATTGAAGGAATGATGT
>JACEIK010001066.1:0-10309 GCA_018107945.1 Datura stramonium
TCCCACCACTGCAGCCGTCCCCTGGACCAATAGTTACCCAAAATCGCACAGTTCTATACTTATTTTATTTCACAACCTACCTATCTCATCCTTAGCCAAATTTCTTTTTTTTATGCCCTTAATCATCCCGTGACGACGTTCGGGTTGTTACATCAGATACCAATTAAAATATTTTTCTTCCCCAAATGGTCTATACAAAAGTAGGAAGGAAATGTACCAGATTCTATGAACAACTGGGATTATTTGACTGGCATATCAGCTTTGGTCTCCCAAGTGGCTTCTTCCAAGTGGCTTCTCCCAAGTGGCTTCTCCCAATGACCCGCAAAGTCTATCATGCATGTCCGAAGCATGTCCTCCAGCACTTGAATGGTGCACTCTTATTGTCCTTCTATCTGAGGATGGAAGGTTATGCTAAAGTCCAACCTTGTACCCAACTCGGCCTGCAAAGTCCTCTAAAAATGGGAAGTGAACTGAGTGCCCCTTTTCGATACAATGGAAACAGGCACCCCATGTAACCAAAATAATCTCCTTCACATACAGCTTCACTAGTTTCTTCGCATTGTAAGTCACCTGGACTGGCATGAAATGAGCAGGCTTGATCAACCTATCCAGTATGACCCAAATTGAGTCAAACTTCCCCAAATTCTTGGGAAGAACAACCACAAAGTCCATAGCTATCCTCTCCCATTTTCACTCGGGGATGGGCATTTGCTGAAGAACTCCTCTAGGCTTTTGGTGCTCGTACTTCACTTGTTGACAATTTGAACATTGAGCCACGCAGTCCACAATATCTCGCTTCATCTTACCCTACCAATAATGTTGTTTTAGATCGTGGTACATCTTCATGACTCCGGGGTGAATAGAGTACCTCGAGTTGTGAACTTCTGCCAAGAGAGTTTTTATTAGCTCACCAATTCGGGGAACACACACTCACCCCTTTATTCTCAAGACCCCTTCATCATCTAACACTACTTCCTGGCCTCTCCCCGCAGGACTTTATCCCGAATTTTACCCAGTTTTTCATCTTCAAATTGTTTGGTTTTGATTTCCTCTAGTAGCAAAGATTTAGCCTATATGTTGGCTAACACTCCACCAGTTTCGGTCAGCGACAATCTCACTAAGTTCTTTGCCAAGGTCTGGACTTCCCTAGACATCGATCGTTGTGTAACCTCCAACCAATCCAGGCAGCCCATGCTCACCATCTTTTTGCTCAATGCGCCTGACACCACATTGGCCTTCTCTGCGTGGTACAAAATGGTGATGTCGTAATCCTTGAGAAACTCCATCCACCTCCTCTGCCTCAAATTGAGATCTTTCTAGGAGAATACATATTGTAAGCTGTGATGATCTGATCCGTGAACACCTCACACTGAGCTCCATACAAATAGTGCCTCCAAATTTTCAGTGCGAACACCACCGCTGCTAGCTCCAGATCGTGCGCGGGGTAGTTCTTTTCATGCACCTTCAGCTATCTTGAGGCATATGCAATACCCTATCCTTCCTGCATCAACACAACACCCAATCCAAACTGTGAGGTATCACAATACATAATAAAATCTTTACCTTCCACGAGTAACACAAAAATAGGTGTTGTGGTCAGCAGAGTCTTGAGCTTATGAAAGCTCGCTTCACATTCCTCTAACAACTTGAAGGGCACATACTTTTGTGTCAACTTGGTCAATGTTGAAGCTATGGAGGCGAATCTCTTCACGAATCGATGGTAGTAACTAGCCAGCCCCACAAAAGTCTAGATTTCTATCACATTAGTTGGCCTTGCCCAGTTCCTGACCGCCTCCACCTTCTGTGGATCAACTCGAATTTCCTCCTTGGAAACCACATTCCCCTAGAAAGGATACTGATTCCAACCAATACTCGCACTTGGTGAATTTGGCATACAGCTGCTTCTCCTTCAGCAATCCCAGCACAATCCTTAAATGATTTTCATGCTCCTTCTTGGTCTAGAATACACCAAGATATCATCAATAAATACAATAATAAAGAAATCCAGGTAGGGTTTGGCCGGAGCATTAGTGAGTTTCAATGACATGACCAGAAACTCATAATGCTAGTACTTGGTCCAAAAGGCTGTCTTGGGAATATCTTCAGCCCGAATTTTCAACTGGTGATACCCTGACCTCAAATCAATCTTTGAAAATACAGCCGCTTCCTATAACTGGTCAAACAGGTCATCTATTTGAGGAAAAGGATACTTATTCCGAATAGTTACCTTGTTCAATTGGCGGTAGTCGATCCACATCCGCATACTACCATCCTTTTTCTTCACAAAAAGAATTAGGGCACCCCACGATGATACACTCGGTCTAATAAATCCTTTACAGAGCAAATCCTGCAACTTCTCCTTGAGCTCTCTCAACTCAGCAGGTGCCATTCATTATGTAGGAATAGAAATGGGCTGGGTTCTTAGTTCCATGTCTATTCAAAAATCTATGTCACAATATGGTGGCATACCAGGCAAATCTACAGGGAACACCTCTAAGAATTCACAAACAACCGAGATAGACTCAGTGGAAGGGCCCTCTGAACTAATGTCCCGAACATGCACTAAGTACGCTGAACAACCGTCCTCTATCAACTTACGAGCACGAATATAAGAAATAAGTTTCTTAGGAGTAGGGCTATATTCCCTTTCAACTCCAACCTAGACGACCCTGGACCCGATATAGTGACAGTCTTACATAGCAATCCAGAATGGCATGGTAAGGGGACAACCAACTCATTTCCAAAATCATATCAAAATCAAGCATGTCTAAGATCACTAAGTCTACCAGAGTGTCATATCCCATGAAATCAACAATGAAATTACGAATAAATCTATCTACTAACACAGAATCCCCAACGGGAGTGGATACACAGATAGGAGTATTAAGCACATCATACACAAGATACAGACCAAAAGCAAATAAGCAGACACATAAGAAAATATGGAGCCAGGCTCGAACAAAGCCATAGCCACTCGGTCACAGACAAAAAGAATACCTGTAATGACGGTGTCTGAAGCCTCTACCTCTAGTCTAACAGGAAAAGCATAGACATGGGCCTGGTTACCCGCCTGAGAATCACCCCGGTTGGGCTGTGCCCCCCTCTACCTACCTGAGTGCCACCCCTACCTACCTGAGCACGACCTCTGCCCTGCTGAACGCCACCTCTAGCAGCTGGATGACCACCTCATCCCAACTATGGATGATCTGAACTAAAAGCATTGCCTCCCCTCCTTGTTGGGGCCGAAGCTCGAGGAGCTGGGTGAGGAACAACCTGCCTGCCCTGTCCGAACCTGAGGCACCATCTGCAGATGTGGCCATACTTACCACAGTCATAACAAACCTTCTCAGTAACTGGTCTCTGAGCTGGAACAGAAGAAATACGTTGAGTCCCAAAATCAGAACGAACCATCTGGGTACCCCTAACTGCACCTGATGGTCGTAAAGCTGTCCCTGGTGGAGCTCCATCCAATACCTGTATGAAAGACTTAATAGGGTGCTCAGAGAAACCTTATGGTGCTGGAGCCTTCCAATAAGAACCATCGAAAAAGCCAACTCTCCGAGCCTTCTTCTCGGCATTTCTAGCAATCCCTCCTGCCTCACCCCATCAACTGACTTCACGTACTCTACCACTTAATAGAAAGTCTTACCTGAAGAGACCATCTGCAGAGATGGTACCTGGAGACCCGCATTCAGGACTTTAACAAACCACTTGATCCTCTCCTACTCTGTGGGAAATAAGGGTAGAGCATATCTGGACAAGGAGTGAAATCGAGCCTCGTATGTAGTAATTGATGAGCTCCCCTGCTTAATGCTAGTGAACTCATCCTGCCTCCTATCCCTCAGAGTGTGGGGTACATATTTTTTCAGGAATGTGGAGTAGAATTGGGTCCATGACAAACGTTGGTGACCCTACTGGTCTGCACTCCACGAAAGCCCTCCACCAGAGCTTTGCATCACCCATCAGCTAGAAGGTGACGAACTCAACACAATACTTCTCCACCGCGCCTATCTTATTGAACCTTTCGTGGCAATCAATGATAAATTCATAGGCATCCTCCTCCTCTATGTTGTATAAGGTAGGAGGATTTATCTTGGTGAACCTCCAAAATAAGTCGTGCTCTTCCCTTGTCATTACCAGTCCTGCCACCAGCCTCAAAAACATCACTGCCTTCGATATGTCATCAATCTGTAGGCCACAACAGCTACATGCTAACTTCCTGACTACTATCCCACTGGAGTTGTTGGCGCTATCCTTGTGCCCACAAGGACGCTCAAAAGGTTGAGGACCTGAGCTAGGACCTCTAAGGAAGCTGGCGTGGCAAGAGCTTCTCCCTGCGTCGGGACCTTGACCTCAACAACAAACCGCTCCTGCATTTCTGGTGGCAGGGAGATGCAGACCTCTCCTTGATTGGAGAAGGAGCAAGGGCCCCTCCTCTAGCCACAGCGGGTCTCCGACCACGACCTCTGCCCCTTCCTCTACTGCGAACTAGGGCCGCCACTCTTGGCTTAGGTGTTGTGTCTCTGTCACCGTTTGCACGTGTTCTCACCATCTAAGAAGGAAATAAGAAAAGTTATTAGATATAAATTTGGATCACCAGATTCCAATTGGAGTCAAATAATCGCATGAAAGGAAAGGAGGAAGTTTTCCTAGAGTCCTGTAGCCTCTCAAAGATAAGTTACGGACTTATCCACACCGATCCGCGAGACTCTACTAGACCCGTCCTAGTGCAATGAGATCAATGAACCTAGATATCTGATACCAACTTTGTCACGACCCAAATAGCCATGATTGGTACCCACACTAATCCCCCCGGTGGGTGAACCAACGATTCCAAAACATTAGCCCGAAATGGAATAATCATAAAGAAGTAAAACGTATAATAAAATAAATGAATCGTCAAACGAATACATTCTTCCTAAAACAAACAAAATGATACTCCCAAGACCTGATTGGCGTTGCACTTCAACGTCTAACTACAATTCTAGAATGTTTAACCAAAGACAACATAAAAGAAAGCCGCAATATCCGGATGAAGGACATTTTCTGGAGGGAAGTGAATCATCTCAGCTTATACCGTTCACCCTTCGAATAAACTACTGCAACTAAAGGATGGCACGAGAGGAGCTTCCTAGATTGAATTCTTCACCCAGAAAAGAAGTGCAGGGGTAGGGTCAGTACAAAACACGGTACTGGTAGGCATCATCAACCAACCCTAAATAATAACAAATATGCATAGTAATAACAATACAAGACTAGTCTTCAATATAAAAAGAACCTACAGGACATTTCCTACACAAAAGCTCCACTCAAGAAAACAATTGACCTGCTCATTGGATTGGGCTAGACTGTTGCAGCTATTCTATGCTGCACTTTCCCTGTTCTTTAGCTTAACATGTTCATTATTCACATAATCCACCAATATCTCTCAGATAAGCACACTTAAGAACAACAATTAACACCATCAAGAATCACTCACGAGTTCAAAAGGAATTACAGCAGAAATCACTCATCAGTTCCGACATTGTGATAAGTCACACTTAGAATTAGAGACATGTTATTCAATATTCCAAACGACATAACATAATTGTAATTGACACAACCCCTCAGCATATTTTCATACACTTTGTTTGCATATAAGGACAACACCACATAAGTAACGTGCCTAATATGAAAACTAAAGATGACATGATGGGTACACTCCTCCACCATCTCATCATAAACACTCAATCACACAATCAGTGTACACACATGCCAGAGGGTCTTATTTCTGCCCTTCCAGTCATGACCTATAGGGGAATCTAGAAATTCATGTACTGTACCGGCATGGTACCCATTCACACTCATATGCTCATCCGGATGCTCTCCTTGGACACGAGCTACTCAATAATAATATTCGCTCGCCCAGATATTCTTCTCAGGCTCGAGCTGCTCATTTCAGGAAACAGTTAATATTTAATCCATTCTCATCCTTTAATTGCAACAAGGTACATTACATAATCGAAACCATATATATACCTATTAATTCATCGGATTCTATGGTACACTCCCTCACTTGTTCAAATACAACACAAGTTCACATGGTAGATTCATAAAACAAAGTTCATTACACACTTTCACATGATCTCAGCAACATATTATATTCATGTCATATCAACATGATAATTTCAATTTATTCACATAAAAATGTTCATAACAATGAATGTCCAAAGATCAATCAAATATAGTCATTACATAAGCATACAAGGCACTAAGCAGGGTCTAATCCTATAACCATAACCTACCTCAAATTCAGACATGAAGAGGTCAATCACTCCACTAGAGCCATGCCCTTTCTCACAGCTTCAGAATTCTCGTAATCTACAACAAAACAAAGAGTAATTCATTACTCACTCTTCGAAATAAGGGTTTTAGAAGATCAAACCCTCCCCTTTAGGGCACTTTCGAAAGTGAACCCCAATTCTTTTAAGTTCTAGGTTCCAATTCTCGCATAATACTTGTTCTCAATAATAATCTTAGGGGAGTGATCAATGATCCTAATTATCAAGTCTACCCCCACCATAATTTTTCCATATTTCATTCCTAGTCTAACTATCTTGGGTCTTCTCCCTCCCAAAGTTCCACCATTAAGGGTCTATAAGAACTCTAAGATTAACATTACTCATATAGAGATAAACAATCGAAAAATCTTACCTTGGTGAAGATTTTTACTGCTCTGGAGAGTTTTCCCATTGTTTAGACCTTTTGATCATGAGTTAAGAATAATGGGGTAAAATCTCGTAATTCCCACTTAAAACCCACTTTCTGATTCCCGTCGTTTGTTGTAGCGTTCACACTTCCGCTGCAGCAGACCCGCTACAAAGGTCATTGGGTCATTGTGGTGGTCCCAACGGTTACTCCCTCATTTTTCCACGGCGGGACTCCAACCGCTACCACGATCTCGCTGCAGCAGAAATCCCACTGCTACAGTGGTCCCCAGAACATGTAGCTAGCCAAAATAGCATAGTCTGTACTTGGTTTATTTCACGACCTCCCTATCTCATCCTTAGCCAAATTTCTGTGTTTTATGCCCTTAACCATCCTGTAACGATGTCTGGGTCGTTACAAATTTATATCTAGATTAATTGTTGATTTTGGAATAAGAAGTTATTTGTCTAATTACATAGTTAGGTTAGTAAAATTAGTTGTCCACATTTGATCACTTAGTCATCCCCACATAATAAATGAATCCAGAATTGACCCTCATTTGTGGACCTCGAAAGGTGCCTAACACCTTCCTTTCGAGGTAACTTGAACCCTTACCCGACTCTAGCGACCTAGACTAGTAAAATAGATTTTTAGTATAGAATGGTGCCCTAATGCACCTTAATTCCTTATGTGGTGACTCTTGTTTTAATTTCAATCCTAAAAGAGTTGTCACATGTCGAGTTTCGCTTTTCACGAGAAAAGTAGGGTGTGACACCTTATTTTCTGCATTCTTGGCATAACCGTCCTACTTGATCCCCTCCACATTCCTAACGTACTCTACCACCTCTTGGAAGGTCCTTCCTGAAGATACCATCTGTAGAGCTAACAATTGGATCCCCATATTCAGACCCTTTATAAACCACCTTATTCTCTCCTCCTTAGTGGGTGGTAACTCTAAAACATACCTGCATAAGGAGTGGATACATGACTCATATGCTATAATTAATGAATTACTCTACTCAATAATGGTGAACTTATCATGCCTCCTGTCCCTTAGGGTATGAGGAACACATTTCTCCAAGAAGATGGAGTAGAATTAGGTCTATATCAATGGATGTGATCCAGCTGGCCTGCACTCTATGAAGGCTTGCCACCATAACTTTGCATCGCCCAACAGCTAGAAGGTGACAAACTTCACCCCATTCTTCTCCACTACCCCTATATTGTGTTGCCTCTCATGGTAGTCAATAATAAACTCAGATGTATCATCAATAACATAAAAAAAGAGAGGCTTTATCTTGGTGAACCTCCAGAACAAATCATGCTCCTCCCCAGTCATCACTGACCTTGTTACCAATCTCAGGAATACCCTAGTATTAGAAAACTCATCCATCCATGTAGCTATAGTGTTAGCATGCTGCACTCTTGAATGTTAACCTAACGGAGCTGTAGGTGTTGCCCCGTTAGCCACCAATCTAATAAGCAAGTTCAGTACCTGAGCTAGTACATCTGAAGTAGCCATTGCAGGCGCAACACCTCCCTGAACTAGTGTTGCTTCCTCTTCTACTACCCTTTTCGGGATCCCTTGAGGTTTGATACACTCAAACCTGTCTCTAGCTGGAACAATAATTTGAGCTTGGCCTCTAGCCGGCATTTCCTTTTGTCCTCTACCATAACCACCTCTTTTGGCTCGCCTCCTTCCACCAACTGCGTACCCAGTAGCTAGCTCTGGTGCCTCTACTTTACTCCTCTAGAATGTGTTTTCACCATCTATAAGAGAAAAGAATGAAAGATGTTACATACTGATTTAGATCACCAGATACTGATTGAAATGAAGTATTAGCATGAAAAAAAATAATAATTGAGTTTTCCTAAATTCCTACAGCCTCTCGAAGAGCAGTATAGACGTCTCCATACCATTTTGTAAGACTCTAACTAGACATGTCCTTTTACAATGAGATAGACAAATCTAAGGCTTTGATATTAATTTTTTTCATGACCCAACCCGCAGTGATTGACATCCATACTAACCTCCTGTGGTTGAATCACATCTTACCGACTAACTCAACCATTTAATCATCATTTAACCAAAGCCAAGAAACTTATAATATGAATAATAAAAGTCTTAAATAAAATATAAAACTAAAGTGGAAGTCTTATCTATTACAACCCCGAAATTCAAAAGTCATTGTACCAGGACTCTAACTAACAATGTCTAGAATAACAAGAAAAATAACAAAGTCAATTTCTAAATGTATAGACATGTAATAAAAGAATATATGTGGAAGCTTGGAAAAAAATCATTTCATCCTTATAGCATCATCTAGTAGCTCTAGATATGAGGTCCCGATATTGTCTCTGGAACCAGTCTATTCTAAAAAAAAAGTGGCGAGTTAGTATTAGCAAAACTATGTATTAGTAGGCATCATAGACCGACTCCGATTAGTAACAAGTATATATCATATATCAAAAAAGCAAAAGACACAAATTTAAGGAGACATAATCATCCATATCATAAATCATCTAATCAATGATACCGTACAATTTCATCAATGTCAGGACTATTACTGTCAATTAATAGGACATGTATAGCTCATAAAATTAGCCAACAAAACATCACCAGTTGTTATACCCCGAAAACCCTAAGATTAGACCCGAGAGTTAAAATGGAGAAAATAGGATTTTCTACACCAGGTCACAGGGCGAGTCGTCTAGAGACCTGTCTGGAACCCCACGAGTCGTTAAGTGACTAGTGGGGAAAGAATGGGACTTGGTTGAAATTTTATGTTTAGAGTGACCACAGGGGGTGACCACGAGTGGTGGTCAGCACCACGACCCATTAAGTCATCTGTGGTCAAGAGTGGTTGGTGGATTAAGGATTTTAGGCAGTGCACCTAACGACTGGTCACCACGAGTCGTTGGGTACACCACGAATCGTGGTGTCCCTCGTGGTAATCCTCAAGAGAGTTTTGGTAGTGCAGGCAACGACTGGAAGACCACGAGTCGTGGTCCAAGGAAATGACTCGTCTAGTCCCTCGTTTGGACTGGCAGTCTATTTTTCTCTGCGAGTGTATTCAGGACTTTTTCGTAATTCCTATATTCCTAAGGCCTAAACTACGTCATTTTAAGACCATAATAGAGTGTATTAGCATTGGTTAAGTCATTATAGCCTATACAAAACTCATGCATGCAAGTTTAAGGGTTTAGAGAGTGATCAAGCATAGTTCATCAAGGTTCTTCCCTAATTATTCCTTGGGAAATCAAAGAATTTGTGAAATAAGGTCTATCCAAGTATGTAAGGTTATGAATTGGTGCAATAGTCCACACCCATGCCCAATTCCCTCTCAATTCATGAAAATTCTAATTGTTGAATCTTTGGGATTTTTACCCAATGTGTGAATTCTCTAAGTATCGATCATGGATATGATCCAAGCATGTTTATAAAGTTGTTTTATGATCTATGGGCAAATTTTGTGACTATTTTAAATATAAGATTATAGATTTGATTTTTAAATCCAATGGTGTTGATGAGCCCGCAAGTGTACGGGTTGTACAAGTAATATAGTGGCTCTTTTTAAGAACCGGAATGTCGAACCCAAAAGGACTGGACTACGGGGTAAAA
>JACEIK010001066.1:25479-36876 GCA_018107945.1 Datura stramonium
GGAGGAGGCCGGCACGACAAAGTCGTGCCACGCCCGTCCATCAGCGCGACCAGCACCGTGCCATGCTAGGCGACGCGCATAGTCCAGCACAAGGAATTGCCGAGGGACACAAACCAATAAGACTCCGCATTTTCTCCGTGGCACGAAGGCAAATTGAGGCATCCATCTTCGTGACACGGAGGCAGTTCATCCACGGCTAAAAAGTGAAAATTTTCATTTACTATAAATTGAAACCTTAGCTCCAAAAATCAGTGGATCACTAAATATCTTTGGGAAACCGTAAGGGGGCGAAGGGAGAAGTGAAGAACTCTACCTAGGGTTCATTGTTTGCATTCTCTTTTAACTTTTCCTGTAAGTACTTTGCCTGAATTATGTTTTTGAGTAGTTGTACGAACTGAGTGGCTAAAACCCTTCCTCTAGGGTTGAGGCTAAGTAATATGATTGTAAATGCATGAATTCTTCTATTGGTTTGACTTTTAGTTGATGTTTTTCCTTACGTTCTTTATTATTAATGTTTTTATGATTGATCACTAGGAAAACAAACGCGTTAAGCTTAGGTAAAAGCTTGCAAGAGTAACCCTAGGCTAGAACATGAGAATGTATGGAGCAAGTTCTTATCTTTACGCTAGGATTAGCGGTTAGGATTGAAATTATACCTAATTAGCCTTGCTTGGTTATTAAAACGGGATGAGCTAGACACCGACTTAGAATTGTCACATCACCACTCATAGAAGTAGTTGTGAAACTAAGTCCAGTTAAATGATTAGAGGTACAAAATTCTATAATCAAGGGTGTGAACTCCGTAAACCAAATCCATTAGTTAAATTGCTCACGAATTAGGACGTCACATCCCAGCTCAATGATGTAGGTGTGAGACTAGTTTGTCCTATTTAGAGACTCGAAAGACCATGAACATAGCATTTTAATTATGTCAGACAACAACTAAAGTTTTCATACTCGAACCATTGTGAATTGTATTATTGCATGATTATTCGGCCTTGACTCTAGTTGCTTCTTATACTGTTTCTTGAGTATTTTGTGATCACCCCTAGACTTAATTGGAATTTCTCGACATTTCTATAATCAACACTAGTGAAGTTTAATTTTAACACTTGAACCTGATAATTCGCTAAATTGGTCCAGTCCTTGTGGGTTCGACATCTGACTCTTAAAAAGGGCCATTGTATGACCTGTACGACCACGTACGCTTGTGCGTGTGCTGGGGCGCAACAAGTTTTTGGCGCCGTTGCCTGTGACTGGCAAAGTTTAGTGGATTTTTCTACTTTTGTGTGATTTTTAATTTCCTTAAGTGTTGAGAAACTTGGTCTTAGTCTGCTACATTGCAGGTAACAGATTGTCTTTGCAGAACTGACAAGGAATAGAGAGCTGGTGGAACCATTATTAGAACCTGAACATCAATTGCATTTTCTCAGGAGGGAAGCTCTAGAGTGAAAGTTGAAATGATTACAAGAGCAATTGCAACAACATCCACCAGTTGGGCAAGCAGAGTTGTTACCTGATCAAATGGCAGCCCGACCAATTCGCGAAGTGGCAATCCCACTAGCGACAAATGTGACCTCCAGTATCCGCAAACTGAAGCCCAAAGGGAACTTTGAATTGAAATAGAATATGGTGAAACTGTTACATTCTAGTGTCCAGTTCACTGGGATGACTCATAAGGACCCATAGCAGCACTTACAGAACCTTTTGGAGATTAGTGACACTTTCGTCCCCACCGGAGTGTCAACTGATTATGTTCGACTCACACTCTTCCCATTTTCATAGTTGGGAGAGGCAAAGAGGTGGTTGAAGGCTGAGCCACTGAATTCCATTACTTCTTGGGACGACTTGGCAAAGAAGTTCGTCATCAGATTTTTCCCTTCAGGAAAGACTGACAAGCTCAGGAGTGAAATATTAAGCTTCAAGAAGAGGCTGGAGGAGAACTTGTATTTGGCTTGGGAGAGATTCAAGTCATTATTGAGAGACTGCCCCCGTCACCAACAGTCCAATGAAGTGCTAGCCAATATCTTTGTGGAAAGTCTAGACCCACACACCAAAATTTTACTAGACCCTACATCGGGTGGGCAAGCATTGGAGAAAACTTATGATGAGCTGTACACTTTGTTGAACAAGATTGCTCAGGGAAATCCAGAGTGGCACATCGATTCATCAAGAGGGGTAGGTAAGAGAATAGAAGGGCTGATAGTGGTGGATGGTGTCAATGCCTTGGCAGCACAGCTAGCATCATGTCAACATCAGATGATGACTCAGTTCAATAAACTGAGTATGAAAAAACCGCAGGGATAGGTGAATGCAGTTCAGTAGGCTCCTAGTTGGTGTGAAATCTGTGGTAATAATGGACACAATGAAGAATCTTGTGGTGCCAATCCTGAATCGGTCAATTTTGTTTGGAATGTTCAAAGAAACAATAAGAATTTTGGGAATAACTACAACAAGAATTGGCAGAGCCACCCAAATTTTTCTTGGGGAGGAAATCAGAGTCAGAGCTACCAGCAACCTCAACAGCAGCAGTATCAGCAATAGAACAGGCAGAATGGTGGCCAGTCAAGAAGCAGCAACATTGAGGAAATTTCTTAGAAAATTATGTCTATGCAAACCCATTTGGCAGAGAATCAGGCGAGGATGGCATCAGATTTGAAAAATCAGCAGTTGGCCACCCGCAACCTAAAGAAGAAGATGGGTCAAATAGCAGCTACTCAACACACCAGACCTTAGGGAGGGTTACCCAGTGACACAGATACAAATCCCCGATAGATCAATATTATTAGCCTGAGGAGTGGAAGGAAATTGCCTGATGCACCACTAAAGGAAAAGAGAAATGAGGTGCAGCCGGAGCTGATAAGGTAGGGTCCACCTACTGACAAGGGTGATAATCAGAGTGTTGTGCAATAAAATGCGCAATCATCATTGCAGCCAGCACAAAGACCACCACCACCATTCCCGTAAAGACACAAGAAGAGCAAGGAGAAGGAATGTTTTAAAAAGTTCTTTGATATTTTCAAAGAACTTCACATAAATTTGCCTTTTATTGATGTTTTGCAGGGAATGCCCAAGTACGCTAAGTGCTTGAAAGATTTGGTGGCTAACAAAGTTAGATTGGTGGATGTTCAAACTGCTGAGCTGACTGAGAAGTGCAGCCACAGGGTAATGAGCAAGATACAGAAAAATCTCAAAGACCTAGGGAGTTTTTACCCTCCCTATACAAATTGGTAAAGCTGAAGTGATAAGATCTCTATGTGATTTAGGGGCAGCAATTAATCTAATGCCCCTATCTTTTTTAACACCTTAGGGTTGGGTCAGCCGAGGCCAACATGAATGATGCTGCAGCTAGCAGACAAGTCTCACGGGCACCAGATGGAATAATCGAGGACCTTCTCATCAAAGTGGGTAAGTTTATTATACCCGCTGATTTCATCATACTTGCTTTTAAAGTTGATGATAAGGTACCTCTGATCTTGGGACGACCATTCTTGGCCACTGGAGGAGCAATTATTAATGTAAGAGCAGGAACCCTGAAAATGAGAGTCGATGATGAAGATGAGCTCTTCCGAATTTACCAAGAGATTAACCCACACACACACTACAGAGACCTTTGTAAGTTCAATGTTGTTAGAGGCTAAGTGTGGGGTGGCAGATTCCATAGGTCCACGGCCACAGGAGATGATCATATTTCAGCCCGAATCTTGTCACGACCCGAGTTCACACCCTAGTCATATCATGGGACAAGGAACCCCGAGAGGCTCCAAGTCAACCCATGACATTATCATAGCATACACTTAGCATGAGAACAACTAACAACATAAATAAGCGGAAGATAATAACATAAATCTAATATAAACCATAATGACAATTTAATAACACTTAGTTACAATGCTGAATCTGTCTAGATAAGTCTTAAAGCCTTCTACTAAACTGATGAGTTGCTAGGACAAGCCCCCAGCTAACTCCTAAAGTCTAAAAACTAAAACATAGTAAAATATGAACATAATCAAGTCCTCGGAGGATGAGGACTCACCAATAGCTACTGAATAAGGATGAAGCGTATCTAACCACGAGGCCAAGTCTGGAAACCTGAATCTATATCATGAAACGATATAGCACAAAAGGCATGCGGTCAGTACTTGTAATGTACTGAGCATGAGGGATAACACAAAGAATTAAATAAACAAATATAGGATAAGGACTTAATTAAATACATCAACATAGCTGCTCCAACATGTTATTACGCACACTCTATGGTTCACATATACAGATATACATGATACTTCTCTTTGAATCTCACTTATATAATATCTTAGAACTCATGTATAAGGGTCAAGTTATAGACATTTAATAAGTGCCAAATCTGAAGTTAGTATCACATATTGTACTGGATCATTCCTGATAATTGAGATTGATCATCATCTTAGTAAGCTCGTTATAATCTAAAAGCTAGGTCATGCAAAACTGAGTTATACTACTATCATCATTAAGGGAGTCTCTCTCTACTATGGAGGATCCCGACTGTACTAGGGAGTCACTCTCTACTATGAAGGATCCCGACAGATGTTTGGGAGTCACTCTATACTATGGAGGATCCCGATTGATGCTAGTGAGTCACTCTCTACTAGGGAGGATCCCGACTACAGCTAGGGAGTCACTCTCTACTACTAAGGATCCCGACTAAGCTAGGGAGTCTCTCTCTACAATGGAGGATCCCGACTACTGCTAGAATTTGAGAGGTACTAGTCTGACATTATATATATATCTAGTCTCTACTACTGCATCTAATCAGAAAGATGAACATACTCTTCTTTCTTCATACATCATTCATTTTGGAAGGATCGAGGCTACTTTCTACTAACAACAAGCCCAACATTCGGAAATTATCATTCTCATGCTTTATCATCACAATTCCTATCATCATGGAGCCATACTAGAATTTCTTCGCAGGTCTAACATTAATGAGCATCTTTAGTTCCACATCATGCATACTACTTTCTCATCATTAAATTTCAACTTCAAATAAATTAGCATGTATCATAGAGACATTCATGACCCATACATTCAACTCATATTTTAATAGGCATACATTGAGTCATATAATCTATATTTACAGGAAGCTATGTGCTTACTCATATTTCAGCATGTAAAACAAAATCATATGGGAAGTCTGCATCTTGGTTTCATGAGACCCATTTCACGATTTATTCCAATTCATGAGAAGAATGCATTAGATAAGCCATTATCATAAATATACTTCTTACCCAATTAATTCCATCAAGACATAGGGAAATGCATATTTTACTTTCAATTACTCAAGTCCATGAACTCTAATTTAATCTCATCACATCTATCATTGACATATTCAAATTCTTATAGGCAATCATATAATCGTCACATATTAAACATGGATACAAGGGATTTGTGATAATTGAATGACAATGACAAAAACCTTATTTAAAACTCTAATCATTCATGAAGAATATTTCATAACTCCACACTTTTCATCACCATATACATAATTCAAGATAACCCAATCATTTTATGTCGTACTTATCTCATAGTCACAACGGATCTTGAAATCTAAAGAGTTGTAGGAGGATTCACCATCAATTTAAAACTCTATGTCATGCATCTTATAGAATAGTAGAAATTGGGCATTTTAAATGAAAACATTTTGGGGCACAAGGACGGAAGAGTATCCTTGTTGAAAAAACCGCATAACTGGTTGAAGAACCCTACTTGAAATCTTCCTTGAAGCTTGATGAACACCTTGGTGAAGTTGTTGAATCTTGAGAGGAGGGGAAGAAGAAGAGCTTGAGAGATATCTTGAGAGAATGAGGGTTTAGGATTGTAGAAACCCTTTAAAAAGTCCCAAACAATACACAAAATGACGTAGTTTAAAAGTTAAAATCATAGGAGTTTACAAAAATATCCCTGAAGAAAACTAGAAATTTCCCCGAATCTGGAGTCATAACTCACGTAACGAGTCGTTGTCCCATCCAACGACTCGTCATCTCACCCGTTAAGCACACTGGAAAATTCACATAGTTTTATCATTCTTTAAACCACGACTAATGTAATGAGTCGTTACTCCACCCAACAACTCGTTAGACCCATTTGTCAAGTGCACTGGAAGACTACTTCACAACTTCAACTCTTCTCATCTAACGATGGACATGATGAGTTGTTCCTACACTTAACAACTCGTTAAATCCTTTCTTCAACTACACTGACTTCTCACTTGATTCATTACCCAACGACCAGCCTAACGAATCATTGTCAGGCAAGATGACTCGTCAGGTCGTCCGTGGCCACTGGGCTTGCCATCCCCTCCTTACAGTTCATCACGGGTCAAACCACGACCCGTTAGGTCTCCTAATGAGTCATTCCCTGACTCGTTCTGAGGAAAAGTTCTGCTGACTTTTCTGCTGAGCTTCTTCTAACTTCGGGGTTTGATCTCTAGGACTTCCGGGGTGTTACAAATCTGATGGAGGGCTTCAGTTAGAGAAGGAGTTGGAAGAAGAGAGGGATAGAGTGGAGGTTGTTCCCTCAAAAAATAAAAAGAGAAGAAGATGGTTCTCGAAAGGGAACATTGGTTTGAGGATGTCCTGAAAAGGATATTCCATGTCGTGCAGTGAAGTAAAATTAGGCACTGCTTAGGAGGCAACCCAAGGGTACCACAGGTACAATTTTATTTTTCCTTTGTGTTGATTTTGTTTATTTTCATCTTGTTGTTGATTTTGGTGGTAAATTAAGCACAACTTGCGGGGGAAGTCTGAGTACCTTTGGAAGAGGAAGCTAAGGAGAATGAAAGAGGATAAGTGTGGGGTCAATAACCCGCTTTTGCAAAAAAAAAAAAACCATAATGTTAGCTAGCCCTAGAGGCCTCAGGGATTATTTCTCACCCCGTTTATATTTAAATTTGATGCTTTGGGGACACAACATATTTTAAGTGTGGGGTGAGGAAAATTTCAAAAATTTTTGTGCTTAATAATTTCGGGTGGAGTTAGTGTTTGATATGGTAGTGATTGATGAAAAAGTTGAGTTGAGTATGATTCACCCGCCCATTGGTTTTTCTTTTCGGTTCTTTTCCGATTGGAGGAATTTGAAGTAATGAATAAAATTATTCTTTGTCAGTACATAGCTTTTTTTAGTCATAGCTAGGGACTTTTCCCGATGATGGATGGATGACGAACGTCTTGAGGGAAAATTAGTCAATAGATTATCATTTTTGAACCCTTAGCTGATTGATGGCTTGATGTAATTGGTATGTGTTATACATGATTGTGAAATGAAAGTGTTGTAAATTTTCAAGCATGTAAGAAAATGTATAACTTTTTTTGAGACACCTAGGCTTTTGAATGTGACTCGATGTGCTTAAAGCTGAAGTTTGCATTCTTGTGATTAGCTGAGTTATGAGTCTGCTGAATTTATCTTGAATTAAGCATGTGTTGTGAGTGTAAGGTTTTTGAATATTCCATGCTATTGTATAGTATCTAGAAGTTTCCTGGTGTGTATACAAAGCGAAATGAGGGATGTAGATTGTAAGAGATGATTTAGGCATTTCTTTGAATGAGCCTAATTCTTATCCCTTGTTTTACCTATCTTGGATTTCTGATCCTAGTTAGCCCCATTGAGCCTTTAGCCTATTCTTTGTTAGACACAAAATGAGCTTAATCCTTTTTTTTATTAGCCTTGAATTTGATCCAAAACTCCTAAGCGCTCAAGTGAACATGCAATAGAAGTGAAGGAGTGAATAGTAGGGAGAAGAAAGAAAAGAATAGTTGTGGGAGTTGATGAAAATACTAGAGATGCACTTGTTAAAAATGAATAAGAGTTAGTAAGGAATAAAAGAAGAAAAGAGCGACAAAGAAAATTTAAGAAAATTGCTTAAGTACTCCTTACTAACAGCTTAAGTGTGCCTAATGAGATGGGGAAACAAAAGAGGAAAATGGGAGTTGAAAAGATAAAGGTAAAGCAAGAGGATGGAAATTCCCAAGGAAAGTGTGATGTATTAAAAGCTCTTAGGGAAGATAGTCACTATTACTAGCCATAATAGTACCTATCCGCCCTTAGCTTACATTACAACCCGATAAGTCCTACTTGATCTTACTTTCAAACATTCTTAAATTAGTGGAGTAAAACACTAAGGGCAAGCTTATAGGTCAATAGACGTGGCATGTGTATTCTTCGTGAGAGTGAGCTTATTTCCTATCCATATACCCATGCATGTTATAATTTGAAAACATATGAGCAAAAATGGGTAACTCTCTTGTTATGAAGGAACATGTTTAATGAAGGATAAAATTCATGTCGGATTTCTTGATCGGTTGATTTGCATGAGTTTGCTGAGATTGAGAGTCGATTCTTGAGGCTAAGAAGTCTTTATGTAGTTATATTTGATTTTAATGGTTAAATCTTGCATGCTCTATTTTAACTTTCCATCTAAAACAATCGTTGTAGCCTTAGTTCGAATTGTCTTGCTTCAATTAGCTATGTGTGAGTCTTCATATGCATGAGATGTAATAAAGGTTTTTCGAGGACGAACAAGGATTTAAGTGTGGGGTAGTGATCTTGGGCATAATTACGTGCCTAAGTGCTATTTTATAACTTAATTAAGTCATGTTTGTCAATTAAATTAATTATATCCTCGTGTGTATTTTATTAATTATGTACATAAACTAACCAACATGATTAGTTCTTGTTTATAGGTGTAAAATGCATGTGAGGGACGAAAATATGATGGTTGAAGTGAAGGAATGGACTTCGAGGTTGATTGCAAAAGATTGCAAGATGGCATGCCATAGCAAGGATGGTCGCGCCAGGCTGTGTGCCACGTTGTGCTTGTGTCGCACCCAGCGCCGTGCCATGCCCAGGACATGCGTGCAAAAAGACATGTCATGGAAGGAGGCCTGCGCGACAAATCCGTGCCATGCCATTCCATCAGCGCGACCAGCACCATACCATGTTGGGCGACGCGCACAGTCCAGCGCAAGGAATTGCAGAGGGACACAAACCAGTAAGCCTCCGCATTTGCTCCGTGGCACGGAGGCAAATTGAGGCATCCAGCTTCGTGACACGGAGGCAGTTCATGCACGGCTATAAAGTATAAATTTTCATTTACTATAAATTGAAACCTTATCTCCAAAAATCAATAGACCACGAAATATATTTGGGAAATCGTAAGGGAGCGAAGGGAAAAGTGAAGAACTCTACCTAGGGTTCATTGTTTTGCATTCTCTTTTAACTTTTCTTGTAAGAACTTTGCTTGAATTATGTTTTTGAGTAGTTTTACAAACATGATTGGCTAAAGCCCTTCCTCTATGATTGAGGCTACGTAATATGATTGTAAATGCATGAATTCTTCATTGGTTTGAGTTTTAGTTGATATTTTGTCTTACATTCTTTATTATTAATGTTTTTATGCTTGATCACCATGAAAACAAACGCATTAAGCTTAGTTAAAAGCTTGCAAGAGTAATCCTAGGCTAGAACATGAGATTTGTAGGGAGTAAGTTCTTATCTTTACACTAGGATTAGCGGTTAGGATAGAAATTATTCCTAATTCGCCTTGCTTGGTTATTAAAACGGGATGAGCTAGACACCGACTTAGAATTGTCACATCACCACTCATAAAAGTAGTTGTAAACTAAGTCCGGTTAAATGATTAGAGGTACAAAAGTCCATAATCAAGGGTGTGAACTCCGTAAACCACATCTATATAGTTAAATTGCTCACGGATTAGGACATCACATCCCCACTCAACGATGTAGGTGTGAGACTAGTTTGTCGTGTTTAGAGGATCAGAAGACCATGAACATAGTATTTTAATTATGTGATATAACAACTAAAGTTTTCATGCTCGAACCATTGGTAATTGTATCATTGAATGATTATTCGGCCTTGACTCTACTTGCTTCTTATATTATTTCTTGAGTATTTTGTGATCACCCCTAGACTTAATTAGAATTTCTCGACATTTCTATAATCAACACTAGTGAAGGTTAATTTTAAAACTTGAACTTTATAATTCACTAAATTGGTCCAGTCCCTGTGGGTTCGACATCCGACTCTTAAAAAGGGCCATTGTATTACTTGTACGATTGCGTACGCTTGTGTGTGCGCTGGGGCACAACAGCAGGCACACCTCGTGCACCTGTATCTGATCAGAGGATCCTAGTAGTTATCATAATCTCTAATGGTCTAGACCGGGTAGGGAGAGATTTGGAGTGTCCTAACAATACTCTGAATGTCCTTCTCTAGCAACTATAACCCATAAGCAATTGTAGGGTCGAAGACGACCAATTACCTAGTTCTTTTGCTTAGAACAACTGTAGGGCTACTACTGACCGAACATGTGTTTGAGCAGTTGGCCCTTAATCCTCCACAGGCAGCTTACTAACATTCTTATCTTTAGGGTAATACTGTGCTAACATGGTTCTAGTCCTTTAGACCTTAGCTTGGTTTGTTCAGATCTTATATGACTTTCCTAGGCAAACCCTAACTTTATAGATAAGTTTATATGGATTTAGCCAATCTTGGCAATCGGCTCCTGGGTATCTTATAGGAGTAGGCTAGGGTGTAAGCCCTGCCTCTAGCTGCTAGTAAGGTCCCCTTCCTTAGGGTACCCACGAGTCTATTTGACCGGAACGAATGGGATGGCTTCCTGGGCTTCCTACATGACGAATACTAAATTAATTGGAACTGAGAGTCACTGGTAGTATCTAACTAAATGGTAGGCTGCCACTTAATTCACTATATATCCCAAGTGCCACAGACTTTAAAGTATGTCCATCCTATCTAAATTTCTGGCCCTAGGGCGTGAGGGTACACCAATGGCCTCTAGGCGTGCTTTATTGACAAAACAAGCGCCCGACTGGTAGCTATATCGCCTAGCTGTGCCTATGTTGTTCAACTTACTATCTCAGGCCCAATATCTATTCACAAGCTTCTAAGGTCTAGGCTTGACAATAAAACATCCCACTCTACTAACACAATGAACTAGAGAACAACGGAGTTTCTATGACGCTTCTAGCGTATGTCATACTTAACATGCTCCTACCCAACAAGGGATACTGTCGTACGATCCATATATGTTTCCTAGAAGCTAACCACAACATATATATATTCATAGTCTATAGACAACAACTGACCACAACATATCTAATCGCAATCTACTGATATCAACTACTTGCAACATATGGGACCATTTTTTCCATTCAAAAGCATAAGTCGTATCACTATACGACGAGAATAACTTGCCGAGGAAATAAGCTTTAACATACCTCAAATGTTGATTTCTGATTTAACTAGCGAGGTTCAACTTGTAATCAGTAGCTCTCTCCAACTGTAACCTTCAGGCTGAGAAAATAGGACTAATTTCAATATAAA
>JACEIK010001066.1:48484-70369 GCA_018107945.1 Datura stramonium
GCCGGTCGTGTGAGGCCGTGCAGTTTGTTATAGCTGTTTAGTATTTCTGTTTTATGTTGGTCGTGTGGGGCCTTAGTTTGACAGTAGTGGTGACCTTGCCAGTCACGTAGCTTTTCAACTTTCCCTATGTTATGTTTCAGATGAATAGACAGCATGGTGGCCTTGTCAGCCCGCATAGGTTCCTTGGTATTAGTATGTTTCTGGTTAGCTGTTGATGCATTCACAGTTGGCTATAGGCCCAGTTGGCCGGAGGCTGTGTTTACAGCCGTTATATAGCCCTTTGTTTACAGGAACCTGAGATAGAGCTAGCCAGGCACCAGACGTGCCTAGGCCCACCAGTTAGCAGTCCAGGTCCTTCTAGGGCACCAGGTGCCAGTCATACTCCCCAGGGCAGGGCGTGACAAATAACTTCCTACTGGGCCTTCTCTCTAGGTTGTACTAGGTTAAAGTCTTTGTGTCGCCACTCCTTTACCTCTACAATTGGTGATAATATTGCAGCATTCCAGTTCACAACCTCACTATCTCTTAACTGTCAGCCCAATGCTTATTTCTTGACCTTCAGCAGTGGTCCCATGCTCTGTCAATCTACTTTTAGCCTGGAGGTGATTTTGTTTCCCTCCAAAGTTAAGTACTTGTGCTTTTCCCCTTGCTTTCTTAGACTGAGCTCCGGGGTTTGTGCCTTCCGCCTCATACTGTCAAAGATATCACTAACCAAGTCTACTGACCTGTATCATCCTGACCCGCACTCAGGCCCATTTTGTTCGTATGATTTGTTTGTCCTTTGATATAACAAACTAGGTCCATAACCATTATCTTGCAGGTATGCACTACCGTCATTCGCACACTGCGGCGGAATCGGCCTATTTCTGACCTAAACTTTACTATTGTTGGGGGTTCATCACTTATGGACTCTCACACGCACTTGAATGCTACTGGAAGTCTTATCTTCTCTCCTGATTTACTATCGTAAAGGTCTAGATAACTTACTTAAACACTAGAGGTCTCTACCACTTCCTAACACTTTCCAGGAGTCAACAGATCTAACCCTCCTTTACTATTTACTCTGGGCAACATCGCCTCAATTCTTACGCTCTTTGCTACATTGAAAATAAAACTGGGAAGAGGAAGATAGTCGTTTCTTACTACAACGGAACTGAGGTATGGAATTGTACAACATCCGAAGGGTTGGAGGTAAGACTCCCGCAATTCCCCCTTCTCTCGTAACCTCCAAGTAATCCAACGTTAACTATCACCCCTGTCTGATCCTATATATCTAGTAGGTAATTCAACTCATATATATGCTATACTCCTGACCTCCTACTCTGAGGCTATAGAAATAAGAATAGTGCTGACATACCTTCTACCTTATGAGATTCCTGGTGCCCCCAGGAAAATACTAGGAAAATTAAAAGACATGATCTTTCGTCCTCAATCTGGTTGTCCCCCAACTATGGCATCGCACTGGTGCTTCCTCCTGCTACTGTAGTTATATTGCGGCTGGCTGGACTCTGTATTATATCATATATTACTCTAGACAGACATAGCAATAAAATCTTAGGGACTCAACCCTGTACAACTCGACTCTATAGCACGATTTGAGAAGAAGAAAGGGTAACCATACTATCATGCCTCATCGCCTCCTTCTTATATAATATGGTGCACAATATATTTCTAAGAAAGACTCTACTAGACACGACTTTTAGACTCCCTAGGGTACGAACTGCTCTGATACCAAGTTTGTCACGCCCCACCTTGGGAGGCATGATTGGCACCTAGTTCCATATCGGGATCTGATTGACCTGTCTAGGCTTATGCATGTCTAGTGCATGCGTGCAACTCAATTCAAGAAAAAAACGAGCTATATCTCAGCTGTAAACACAACCTCCGGCCAATAAGTCCGTCTAGCCACCTGTAAATAAAAACATTTAATTAACAACAGGCAACAAAAGGGGTCCTATGTGGGCCGACAAGACCACCATGCTGTCTAGTTATAACAGAAATGAGAACAAGCTACTATACTAGGCCCCACACGGCCAACAACAGCTAACCAACTAGATACTATAGTCTGCAAGCCTCTAAGAATATAAATAGTGCTCGAGACAGAGCCCCGGCCTACCCAAATGCTATACAAATAAAAGACTTTAATCTCTACAACTTGGCAACTCCGAATGAAAGGAGCTGGCTAAACTGCTGACTCTAGATAGCTACTACTGAAGATCCTGAACGCTGTCTGTCTAAACCTGCAAGTAAGTAATGCAGCGCCCAGGGATGGGTGTCAGTACAATATGTACCGAATATGTAAGGCGGTAAATAAGCTGTTAAAGACTGAAAATAAGTAGAAACGAGGGGCAGAAAGATTAACCTATAAGCTGGCTTATTCATAATCTGCATCTACAAAAACACTACACGTACATGAGCTAAGACTTTATAATTACAAATCCATAAGATATAACTAGCAAGCAAAACTACAAACAAGAACCTAACCTGGCCCCCATAAGTCTGGAAGATACAAACAATACAGAAATAACCTACTGGGAACCCCATAAGCCGTGGAAAGTACACTTCACTCTATATACCCCTATCCAGGTTTATATGACTCTACTAGTGCTATAGCCAACCTACCTATCCCCCTAGGTCTGCAACTATACCCGCTTGGCTCCTGATCTGTAGCTGTGTTTGAGTCCGATGGACTCCTGATAACTGCACCCTGGGCACCAAGCTCGATGAGGGTGTGATGCCTATACGGCATAGAGCTAGTAGTCCAGCAATGGAATGGACTGTAATATGGCCCTTAGTCCTTTACATCATCTTTGAAGACAGCATATCACTCCTTGGAGTCATATATAGCCCCTGGCGGGCGACGACACAGCTAGTAACCCTGGGGTGGTCACAGAAGGCCCCTAAGTGAGGGCAACCCCACTCGAGGTGCTACACTGAAGTCTCAATCTAGGCACTCAAAAGGCGTATCTGGCCTTCTAGGCCTAATGCGACTGCTTCTCGCCCCTAGAATAATTTGTATGGATGCGAGCAGGCACACCTCGTGCACCTGTATCTGATTAGACGATCCTGGTAGTGATCATAATCTCTAATGGTCTAGAATGGATAGGGCAAGATTTGGAGTGGCCTAACAATACTCTAAATGTCCTTCACGGGCAACTATAATCCACAAGCAACTGTAGGGTCACAGCCGACCAATTACCTAGTTCTTTTTCTTAGAACGGTTGTAGGGCTGCTACTGACCGAACATGCTTTTGAGTGGTCAGCCCATAATCTTCCACAGGCAGCTTACTGACATTTTTAGCATGAGGGTAATATTGTGCTAACATGGTTCTAGTCCTTTAGACCTTAAATTGGTTTGTTCAGATCTTATATGACTTTCCTGGGCAAACCCTAACTTTAGAGATAAGTTTATATGGATTTAGCCACTCACAGCAATGGGTTCCTGAGTATCTTATAGGAGAAGACTGGGGCATAGGCTCTGCCTCTAGCTACTAGTAAGGTCCCCTTCCTTAGGGTACCCAAAGGTTTATTTGACCCGAACGACTGGGATGGCTTCCTGGGTGACCTGTATGACGAATACTAAATCAACTGGAACTGATAGTCACTGGTACTAGCTAACTAAATTGTAGACTATCACCCAATTCACTAGATAACTCTAGTGCCACTGACTTTAAAGTATGGCCATCCTATCTAAATTTCTGGCCCTGGGGCATGAGGGTACGCCAATGGCCTCTGGGCGTGCTTTATTGACAAAACAGGCACCCAACTGATAGCTATATCGCGTAGTTGCCTATGATGTTCAACTTAGTAACTCAGGCCCAATAGCTATTCACAAGATTCTAAGGTCTAGGCCTGACAATAAAACATCCCACTCTACTAACATAATGAACTAGAGAACAACGGAGTTTCTATGATGCTTCTAGCGTATGTCATACTTAACATGGTCCTTCCCGATAAGGGATATTGCGGTACGATCCATATATGTTTCCTAGAAACTAACCACAACATATATATATATATATTCATAGTCTACAAACAACAGCTGACCACAACATATCTAATCGCAATCTACTGGTAGCAACTATTTGCAACATATGGGACCATTATTTCCATTCAAGAACATAAGTCGTATCACTATACGACAAGAATAACTTGCCAAAGGAATAAGTCTTAACATACCTCGAATGCTTATTTCTGATTTAACTGGCGAGGTTCAACTTAAAATCAGCAGCTCTCTCCAACTGTAACCTTCAAGCTGAGAGAATAGGACTAATTTCAATATAAAATTCGGCAAACAACAATGACTTTCGATAACTATATCAATTATAACTCAACTTCGAATAACTCAGCTGGAAACCTATAATTTTCCGAGAGTTTAGAATGGAGAAGTGCATACTTAATGCATGTGACCGTTTAGGAATCAATTTGAAGCAATTCTAATAACTTCTACTCGGCAGAGTTCCAATTTTCCGGGCATATTTCGAGAAAATAACTCCATAGGAATGCTCCCTGCAGGCTTAGAACTTGATACCTGAAGTCAATTTGAGTTTGGACGGCGTTTGGTAGTGTAATCGGAGGAATTCTACGTGAAAGTTGTGTGCTTCTTTAGTTTTGGCCGTGGATATCTCTCAGGAAATGATTTGAATTAAGTGAAGGGGTATATATATAACTTAAAGTCAGTGGCGGGGGGGCACGAAGCACCGCCCGTAGCACCAAAATACGGGTGCGACGCGCCACCCATTACTCTGAGGTAGAGGCACGACGCGCCGCCCATTGCTCTGGCGCAACCCAGCACCCGGTGTGCTGGGCCTCCAGTACCGACCTCCTTCTTGCTCACTATCATGTTCGTATACTCAACCCCTGGGCCCTTTTTCCACACGCGTCATACTCAAAAACTCTCTGCATATGTACGCACATGACCGTTAAACAATTGAAACTTACGAGGTGTAACACTCGGTACATTCCACGTACTGACCGCATACTCTATGCTGTATCATTTTATGGTACAGGCTTCGATATCCAGACTCAGTCTCGCTGCTAGCTAGATTCTCAACTTTAGTACTTTCCGCTCAGAGTGGTGAGTCCTTATATTGCGAGGGCCCTTTTATTTTTTTATGTTCTATATTTTCAGTTTTCAGACTATAGTAAGTTGGTTGAGGTCCTGTCCCATCAACTCATCAGTTTAGAGGTTTTTTTGACATAGTTGTATTCAGCTTTAGACTTGTGCATGTAATCAGATGTTATGTTTTATTAGACTTCTCCTATGCTATTTATGGTGATCTGTACTTATCTATGATTAAGTTAGATGTATGTTCATGCCATGGGTTGACTTGGAGCCTCTCAGGGTTTTTTATTCCATGTCTTTATCCGGGCCTATGTTCGTGTCGTACACCAGCTTACAGTGTAAAGCAAATCACAACAAAACTGTCAAATCATATCCATATTCAAGTACAATTGTATAGCCATATACCTCATTAGTATCAGTCTATATTAGACCTACTCACACATCTGTCACTTATTTGTACACATATGCTAGAGGATTTTATATTTGTCTATCCAATCATGACATGCAGGGGATTCTAGAAATTCATGTACCATACTGGTGTGGTACCTGCACTCGCTCATCTGCTCATTGGATACTCTTTTCAGATATGAGTCACTCATACCCTAACTACTTCTTTGGATACTCACCTCGTACACAAGCCACTTATCTTAGAATAATGGTGTATTATTCAATCATAACACAACCGATCATTTGGATGCTCACCTCAAACATGAGCTACTCATCTCAGAATAATAGTGTATTATTTAATCATCAAACAATCGATTTTTTGGACGCTCACCTCGGATATGAGCCACTTATCTCAGAATAATAGTGAATTATTCAATCATCACAGACCTGCGGGGGATTCTAAAAAATCATATATCATATTGGTGTGGTACCTTCTACCGTTCATCTTCTCATCTGGATACTTCCTTCGGATATGAGCCACTCATATCATAACTTCTCTTCTGGATACTCACCTTGGACACGAGTCATTCATCTCAAAATAATAGTGTATATTCAATCATCATACAACTGCTCATCCGGATGCTTACCTCGGTCATGAGTCACTATATCAGAATAATAGTGTATTATTCATCAATCATACAACTGCTCATCCGGATTTTCACCTCGGACACGAGTCACTCATCTCTGAGTAATAGTGTATTATTCAATCATCGCACAATCGCTCGTCTGAATGCTCACCTCGGAAACGAGCCTCTCATATTTGAATAATGGTGTATTATTCAATTATCATTAGCATATCCTAGTATGCTCTCCATATAGTCATCTTACAAGATATCATAAACACACGTCGATTACCACAAGTGCATATCAAAATCATGAATCATGTTCACGGACTTGCACAGTTCACAACCTATTTCACATAGCATGACCAACTAAAAAATATCAACCATAAACTAGGTATAAAGACAATTCAATCATGTTTATCAATTCGCAGTACATACGAGAAACTAAGCAAATTCTAACTCTCAACCGGTGAATTTGAATATGCAAGCTACTTCGCAAGAGCTTTTTCTTTTCTCTACGCCTCAGGATTCTCAATTTTTAAAAATGAACAATAAAAGAGTATTTAATTACCTACTCTTCAAATAATGATCTTGAAAATTTAAACCAACCAATTTTACCCGTTATCAAGGTCAGTTCATCACCCACAGGTTAAGTTGTCATAATTTAGTCTCACAATGCTCATATCACTCCAATCAGGTTTTATGCTAAAGGTCCCATATTTATGAATTTATAGGTCTCAAATTATCATCATAATGAACTATTACAATCAATTTCATCCTAGGAAATATTAATTAATCACTTAGAAGCCTAGGAATTAATAACTATCAATACCGTTTCAGTTTATCCTAACTTTCTGAGTTCAAGGGTTCTAAAGATCATTCCACTATCAATGACATCCCAAAGATTCTAAAGAGTTAGAGGATGGATATTCGCAAAGATTGACAAAGAAAACTTACCTTAAAGAGGAGTTATGCCCTAGCCTTGGAAAAATCTCTTCTTACTCTTTAAATTTAGATTAATGAGGTGAAAACCTCGAAATAACTGACTTATACAGGCATTCTACCTTTTGTCATTCACTGCAATGGTCACTTTCTCGTTGTAGCCGACCCGCTATAACGACCAATGTTTCTCTATAGAGAACTTGGAAATTTTTCCACCACCACTACGACGCCACTCCGACCGCTATGGTGGTCTCGCTACAACAAAAATATCACCGCTACAGCAGTCCGCCCTTAACTAGTAGCTCCATAAAATTAAACACTTTTTAATTTTATAAAACAAGTATCACACTAAGACATGATAATACAATATTAGTTTCTAAACCTCCCTATCCTTGAGTTTTATTAGCTCATTTTCACTATGAGAACTCTAATAGGGTACTACGGTCCTAACCACCCCATAACGACTGGATGGGTCGTTACAAATATAAGATATCCCTAAGTCAACAAAGAATTGAAATAATTAATGAGGCTTTGAAAATAAATGTGAAATCAAATATGGCTAAAATAAATCAAAGAGGAAAGAATTTCAAAGGTAGAGGACAAGATAGTAGAGGTGATAAATAGAGAAATAATAATAATTTTAGGAGTGAAAATGGAGTAATTAAAATTTTACAAGACGTGATAAATAAAAATTTAGTGTCATAATTGTGAAAAATTTAGACATTATCAAAGTGATTCTTGGTTCAATAAATTCGAAATGGGAAAGTACATGCAAAGATGACTGAAAATTATGAAGATAAACAAGAGATTTTATTGTTTTTCTAGCTTAGAGATTGAAGAAAATAAAGGGAATGAATGGTTTACTAATTCTAGGTGTAGAAATCATATGTATGAAAATAAAAAATTATTTGTTCATTCGGATGACTTATTTAGAGCTATAGTACGACTTGGTAATAATGCAAAGTTGTCCGCTGTTAAAAGAAAAATATTTCAATTACTTCAAAAGATGGATCTCCTTATTTTATATCTGATGTATATTGTGTTTCGACTCTTCATCATAATTTATTGAGTTTGGAGAAACTAACAAAAAAGGATATGATTTGCATTTTAAAAATTAAATTGGCACTATCAGTCATGATAAAATAGACTTAATTGCAAGATAAAGATGAATCAAAGTCATTTGTGACCTCTTCATCTTAACAGTGGATATCTATCTTACTTTAGCTCTATGAATATTGATGATACTTGGTTATGGCATCTGTATTTTAGGCATCTGAATTGTGAGAGTTTGAAATTTCTCGCAAGAAAGAAATTGGTTGATTGTTTGCCTTGTATTAATTTTTCTGATACAAAGTGTGAGTCTTGTATTTGAAAAAGAAGTACAGAAAATATTTTTAAAAAGGCAAGGTTTGAAGAGTTAATTCACTATTGGAGTTGCTCCACTCAGACTTGTGCTCAATTGAAGTTCCTTCTAATGAAGATAGTAAGTACTTTATTACTTTCACTAATAATTCTAGCCGAAAGACTTAGGTATATTTTCTGAAAAATAAATTTGATACGTGTGAAATTTTTAAGAGCTTCAAAGTTTGTGTAGAAAAGCAACATGAATATTTTGTTAAAACATTGAGAACTGATAGAGACACTGAATTTCTTGTTTGTGATAATTATTTGAAGAAGTGTGATATTAAGTATAGATGTACTCCTCAACAATATGATGGGGATAAAAGAAAAAATAGAACAGTGATGGACATGGTGAGATCTATGATGCATTTCAAAACTATTCCTAAAGATTTTTAGGTAGAAGTTATTTCTTTTGCAATTTATGTTCCTAAATAGGTATCCTATTCAATTTAATTTAGGAAAAACTCCAAAAGAAGTTTGAACAGATAAAAATTCACATATTTCTCATCTAAAAGTATCTGGTTTCTTGAACAGATAAAAAAATTACATATTTCTCATCTAAAAGTATCTAATTGCCTTGCTTATGCTCATGTTCTTAATGCTTTGAGAAATTAATTAGATGATAAGGCAGAAAAGTTTATTTTTGTAGGCTATAGTCATGAGATAAAGTGTTACAAGTGGTTTAATTCAGATACAAGAAAGGTGATTATTGATAAAGATGTTCTTTTGATGATCAAAGTACTTAGGATTGATCAAAGAAAAATCATAAACCATTTGAATCTCAACTAATACCTCCAATTATGAAGGAAGAAAGTTATAACAAACATCAAGAGGAAGAAGTAGCACATCTTATTCAAACATAGACATTCATTCGCCCACAAAGACATCACCATTTACCAGCCTATTTGCAAAATTATGTTGTTGGTAATGATAATAATTTACTTTTATACAATGAAGATATTGTGAATTTTACACTATTTGCAGACTGTGATCCAGTTATTTTTTTGGAAGCTATTAAAGATGATTGTAGGGTGGGTGCAATGAATCAAGAAATTCATGTTATCGAGAAAAATAACACATGCAAGTTGACTAATTTACCATCTTCAAAAAGATTAATTGGAGTCAAGTGGGTACACAAGATCAAATACAAATCAATTAGAGAAGTAGATTGCTTTAAGGCAAGATTAGTTCTTAAAGGATACGAGCAAAAGGTATGTATTGATTATTTTTAAGTATTTATACCTATTTCTAGACTCGATAATGTTCAAATGATTATTTCTCTTGTTTTCACTAATTGTTAAAACTTTATCAAATGAATGTGAAACCTACTTTCTTGAATAGTGTTCTTGAGAAAGAAGTGTATGTTGAGCAAACCTATAGGTTATGGCAAAAGGGGTCAAGAAAATAAAATTTACAAGTTGAAGAAGGCAATATATGGGTTGAAACAAGTCCTTAGAGTTTAGTATACTTATATTGATTCGTATTTTATTTGACATGATTTTTGTAAATGTCACTATGAGTATAATTATACATCAAATTTAATCTTGATGGAGACATTCTTATTGTGTTCTTATATTTAGAGGATTTGATATTTACTTGTAATAATTCCAAATTAATTTTTAAGTTTAGAGAAGCTATGATTAGCCAAATTGAAATGACTGATTTGAAATTAGTGTCTTATTTTATTGGCATTAAAGTTTCTTAATTAGAAGATGAAATCTTTCTCTCAGAAAATATATGTTGGTGATATTTTGAAAAGATTCAATATGGACAAAGCCAAATCAATTTTGACCTCTATTGAAGAGGAATTGAAGTTGGCTAAATATGGATCCAGTGATTTTGTTGTTGCTACATATGTTAAAAAAATTGATAGGGGACCTAAGGTATTTGAATTTTATAAAGCCTAATATTGCTTATGGAGTTGGATTAATAAGTAGAACTAATAAGTAGATTTATGGAGTCTCCACGTTAATTTCACTTGTTAACAGCTAAGAAAATTATGAGATATATTCAAGGTACACACTCTGGTGGTATATTTTATTCAAATACTAATGATAGTAGTTTCATTGGATTCACAGCCAATGATTGGGTTGGTGATATGATGCAAAGAAAGAGTACTTCTGGCTACGTATTTTATTTGGTGTCTAGTGTATTTTTTTATCTTTAAAAAAACAACAAAATTTTGCTTTGTCAACAACTGAAGTAGAGTACATGGCTGCAACAAGTAGTGCTACGCAAGAATTATGATTGAGAAGGATGCTTGGATTTCTTCAACACAAGAAGATAGTCCAATAAAAATATTTTGTGATAGCAAGTCTACAATTGAGTTAATAAAGAACACAGTTTTCATGGGCGCGGCAAACACATTGACATCAAATTGCACTTTTCATGACTTGATTCAAGATAAAGAGATAGTTGTTGATTATTACAAGAATGAAGAACAAGTTACTAATTTTCACAAAGCCACTAAAATTGGAGGTGTTCATAAAATTGAAGAAGATGCTAGCCATGATCAAGTTTTGAAAATCTTGGTTTAAGGGAGGTTATGTAGGAAATTAACCAAGGATATAAAATCTAAGTTGTTTAGAATTTGATATTTGATATTTATTTAATTCCTGTCTAGTGAAAATTTGTCTGTCAAATTCATATTGGAATGGATTTTCTAGTCCTAGTGTAATTTGGTCTCTAGTTTTTAAATATGGGTGCTTTGTCATATATTCTTTTGTAGTGAGATTTAAGAGTTTATAAGTTATTGAGTAAGACCCCCTACCTTTTTTATCTAATTTAATAAATTTCTTTTATATTTTTTTATCTAATTTAATAAATTTCTTTATATAGTCATTGATGAGTCTTTCATTTGTATCTATATTATTCCCTTTGAATATTTTTATTTTCTTTAACAATGAAGAATAGTCAGTGAAAATTCAGAGGATGATGAGGAGAAGTAAAACAATGCACTTGGCTATAGTTTGACAAATTTTCTATTAAAAATAGCTAAACCAAACCAATAAAAAGATTTGAGTGTATTTCTTGCCACGCACGCCCCTGCTATTTCTTATATGCCAATTTCTCTATTTCTTATATCAAAGTTGTTATACTTTGAATTATAGTAAATTTGAAAGTCCTAACCATTTTTATTTAAATAATATGCGGTAATTTTAATCGAGTGCTCTCTTGTATTTTATGATTCCGCACTATTTATATCATAGAACTTTAATTGGAGGGGAAATAAATGATCATGCCCCCAAAATTGGAGAGGGACGTGATTAACCCTCAACTCTAATTAACGGTGGAGCAAAATCTTTTATCTAACCAACCATAAAATAATTTGGCTGAATTGTATGATTTAACTAAATAATCCATGTATTAATAAAACCAAATCATTCAAGTCTAAAATGAGTACTTGAAATGAAAACTAAAATGCATAATCATTCACTAGCTAAGTTATAAGCCTCTAAAGGATACTAATAACAAGAACATATGTACTTGGGCATACCTCGAGTACTAAATTAATATAAATATATATGTTTTGAGTTTTCCACCGAAACGAGAAGCGGGAAGATGTTGGATTGAGAGAAGTTGGTAGTATCTTGGACGTGGTCAGTAGTATCTTCATCTAAGAAAAGGAAAGCAAGCGCTCACAAGATAAATATCATAGACAATATACCCAGTAAGTCTCATCGGTGGTGCCCTAACAGGGCAGAGCGAGACCTCCTGGAGAAAATAAAACATTAAGAAATACATCCACAAAGAGCATGTAAACAATTTCAGGTCCAAAATCTAATAGTAGACTAAAGAGTGGAACTATAAGCTAAACATGTAAATAGATAACTGTAGCTGAAAATTTTAGGTAATAGATAAATTGTAATAGAAACTAAGATACACATAGCGGTCATACGTACGTGAGATCAAGCGACACACAATGGGGGACTGTTGGCCTATCTCCCTAGAAAATAATTAGTTCCTACAACTGATCGGCAACTAGAAGTACATATCTTTACCTAAGTTTCACCTTATACTTAGATTTTATTATGTCTAAGTACATTTCACTCACTTTACCCTTAATATTTATAATTTGTTATACAGGATATGATTTGGTGAAAAGATGAATACTTGGTTCTTAAAATAATTAAAAAAAATGGTCTTTGAAGTTTGAATAGAAATATGAGGCGTGAAGTGGGATCAAGTTAGAACCCGAGTATCAAAGTTTATATAAAGAAAATGAGAAGTAAAAAAAGGCCAAAAATGGCTTGGAACGCCATCCAAGGTAACATAAATTTCGGAGCATAAGTGGGAAATTAAGCCCGAATAAAAAGAGAAAAATTATCCTAGAAATAGCTTGGTGTGTTGCATACTCTAGCTAAGCATGTGCCATACCAATCTCTATTAGGAAAATCGCACATTTTTAGCACTCTGATGTTTTGATTCGGTGCCCCATTTCCCCCTGGTACTCCATGTGTCACACGTGTGTATTTCTCTATGACTTATAGAGTTTGGCTTGGTATGTCGTTTACCCTACTAAGTCGTGCGATGCACGTGTGCAATTTTACGCAAGCCCAACTTTCACTTAGGTTGTTAAGGGTGTTTCATTCCAAGGGTTCTCCAACATAGTATTAATATGATCTGAACATATTTTTAAAGGGAAACTCAGTTGGAGGAGTATCAAGAGACAACCTGCAAGAGTTCGATTCAAAGACTCATTGAGTTCCTCTTTTGTTTTGATCTCTTTTTTCTAGTATATGTTATCAAATATTAGAGATTTTTATGCCACGAGCATGATTTGTTAATTTCCTTATTTATAGGGTTGTGGGAATTCATGAATATCGTAGTTGAAGTTTGAGTTAATGTGTAGATTATCATCATCTATTAGTTTAATTAGTTTGTGTACTCAATCTTACACCGATTATCTTTGTTAGTAGATAATATAGAGATACTATCTACGACAATTTGGGTTGAGCGCTTGATAAAGGAGAGCCGAATTACACCGGGGATTGGGTAGTGCAAGTGCTAAAACCAAGGGTGCTCCTAACATGAATTAACGATACGATAGAAATATGTTATTCGACTTGCTTAGTTAAATATAGAAAATATAAATGCATTCTTATTAATTGTGATACCATAAATATATAGGTGTTACAGTAATTTGGATAAGTGATAGAGTTTCAGACATGAGCTATAGAGTAATATTAACCCCTATGATTAACAAACTAGATTCTCAAACATTACTTTAAATGGATACACGACAGGATTGACATTTACCCATAACCCTGAAATCTCATCTCTTATTGAATTCTCTGTAAAGTTTTAGAACATTAGTTACAATATTCTTTAATTACTTTATTGTAGTAGTTCATAAGAAACTGTAAATTTTGCATAACAATCCTCGAATAAACTATTGACATTAGTTTGATCTAAATAATTGCTAATTATAAGTCCTAGTAGGGAATGGTACTTTACTAATCACTTTGTTACTTTATTACCACATACATTAGTTGTGAGCAGCATACTGGCCATGCTTTTGACGTTGTTTTTGGGGATTTATAAATTATATTTTTGTTAGTTAGACTTTCATGATCATATTTTCGAATTACCCTTTTTTGCTTTACGTATCTTATCTCAGAAACTTCCAGGAGGCGGCACAAGAGGCAAATAGACTATGATTGAGGCAACTAGGCCTATTATGAAAAGCATGACATAACTTATCGTGAACCTGAAGTAATACCTCGTATTGTTATAATAAGAATTCGACCGTTCTATGTATGTGGGTGAAATCGACTCAGAAAAAAATTGATGAATCTTAAGTGCTTGGAGGAGTAAAATTCAGGAGTTATAATGTGTTAAGAAAGTTTGGAGTTGGTTAGGAATTGAAAATATTGATTTTTGAGACTTTCATCATGAATGGGTAAAAGTGCAAATCATATAATGGAAGTTCCCAATCTCAGTCCACAACCATCAAGTATTTGGGTGAAATTTAGAGAAACTAAGTGTTAAGATCTATTCTTAAGTGTGGGAGGTGCATTGGATGCAAATCAAGGTCATAAGAAACCTCTGGCATAAAGTTGAGTTGAGAGCATTTCTGCCGATTGAGTTTTCATGTAAGTTCTTACAAGAGTCAATTCCAAATGATCATAAACTCTAATTTACAAAGTGTTTCTGGGTGATTAAAATATCAACTTGTATCCCTTTGAGTCTTCTTTCTAGCACATCTGACCTTATATTAATTGGAGTTCAGAGTAAAAAGTTATGAATAATTTAATGGAGTACTATTAGGTGTGACGACCAGAATGACGGCTCATCAAGTTTGGTCTATCAACCATAACCAGAATCAATGAATTTCCACCCTAAAGTGATGGGCAAGTTGACGGTCCATTGAGGGACTGACGTACCGTCACCTGGTGCGTCACATGGAGGTTTCAAGGCTTTTAAAAGTCGCCTTAAATAATTTTTTTGGTATTATTCCACCTCCAGATCAACATTATCAATTCCAAGAGCTATCTTCAACCCTCCTAAGGCTAGGTAAGTATTCTCCAACTTATTGCGACCTAAATCCATGAATTTCTTCATGATTCTAACATCAAAATCATCTTCCTATCTATAGCAAGGTCAAAAACAATCTTTGAGTTCCAAGACTTGAAATCTTGAGCACTCCTCATTCCTCCAAGGCAAGTAACTCTCCAAAAATATTACATGAGTATTGTTTTATACTCCTTTGGGATGTTCTAAGGTCAGGACTCATGGGACGGTACTAGGAAGTCATAAGTTCATGTGATGACCTATGGTTAGGGTTTATGAGATTGATTTGGTATTGAGGTTTGATATGTTATTTTGGTTGGACTTGTAATAGTTATACTTGTTGTTAAGTGGTTGTAGAAAGAAGTGAGTGTTAGAATACCCCACTCATATGAGGCTTGAACTTCCTATGTCCTCTAGATGATTGATGAAATGCCTCTATGACTTGAATTTCGTCGTTAAGCTATTGATTGCAGTTCTTATCCATAAAATTGTTACAGATTGACGTTATAAGAGGATTATGGATTTGTGTTGATAGTTGTGAGGACAAAGATAATGTATGTAGGGTTATGAATGAGGAAAATCCTTCCGCTCTCATGCCCAATTTCTTCCTTCTCTCATGATTTCAAGTCTCCAAGCATGTTTCTATGAAATTCTAGGGTTTAACCCAATTTCATGTGATTTTTCATGATACATCTATGGGTGTGATTATATCATATTTCAATTGATGATTTATGACTATTAGGGCATATTTGACTCTCAATTTACGTACTAATTCATGATTTTAAGTTTATGATGATTTTTCCCTATTATGCATGATTTATGAATTTCAAGTTATGAGTCCATGATTTCTAGTATGATGAAATATCAAAGTATGCATGAATGTTTAAAAACTATCAAGTTTATGATTCCATGATTTCAAGTTATGAAGCTTTATTTAAATATGCATGATTTGGGCAAGCCCTTATAAAAAGTCAAGTATGTTTCATTATGATATTTAGTCGAGGCTTACAAGATATATTTTTGAAAGAGATGTTTTGGAGTCAAGACTCCCAAGATATCTTTATGAGCTATGTACATGTTTTTGGGAGTAGTGTCTAGCATCCGAGTAGGCCAGGTAGTTTGAGGACCCTGGTCTCATAAATTGCATGTCACTGTAGGTATATATTTGGGACCTCTCGATAGAGTGCTTTTTCCGCCCAAGGGCACACCCATGATATCACACCTTGATCATTCTTTTCCCTGGCAAGGCTTAGGACGGCTCTACCTACTTGAGTAAGATAGTTGGGGTATCATGTAAGCTCTATCATGATGGTATCAATTATGATGAATCTCCTATTGTTTCTCATATTTTAAGATAATTGTGTTCGTGATTTACGATATTATGTTTTATAAAAAATTTGTCCCATTGAGTAGTTTATAAGTTTTCACCTATGATTTCAAGTATGATACATGATATAATTTCTATTTCTAAACTTTGGGTCATTATGTTCAACTTATGATGAATATCTCATGATTATAATTATTTCAAGTAAACGGTTTTAGCATGATGTCCTTACGCTCATGATCCATCTTGATTTATATTCATGATTTCTGACTAATGTTTTACCAACATTTTTTACTTGTCTTACATACTCGGTACATTCAAAGTATTGATTGCATATTCTATTCTATATCATTTCATGATATAGNTATCATTTCATGATATAGATCCAAGTACTCAAACTTAGCCCCGTGGTTAGATACATTCAGGACTTGGTCAGTTAGCAGTGGTGAGCCCTCATCTTTCGAGGACTAAAGCTATCTACTTCATTTTAATTCTTTTACCTTGTTTTAGTTTCCGACTTTGGAGTTAGCTGGGGGCTTGTCCCAGCAACTCATCAGATAGTAGAGACTTTCAGAAATAGAGTTAGTATGTTTAGCTTTATGACTTAGTTTTTAAACTATCAGATTATCTTGTTATCCATAAGGGAATATCTTACATTTAAGTTAGCTTCCACTCAGATTTCCTTGTAAGTTACATTGTGCTAGTAATACGCTATGATATGGGTTAGCTTGGATTCGTGGTTCTAGATCCCGTTTCTCGATCTGGGGTCCATGCTTGAGTCGTGAAAAACTTGATATCAGAGCTTTAGGTTTAGGTGTGTCCAAGGGTGTCTGAAAGCCGCGTTAAGTAGAGTTGTTTTCATGGTTGTGAAGCATGCCACACTTATGAGGAAGAGGATACGAAATATTTTTTGAAACTTCCCGTCTTCCATGATCCTATCTCATGCTATAAAGTTCAACTCTCTATCCTCTTCTAACTCATGCTATATGCGATTGCAGAGAATTCCTCCCAGAAGAGACAATGGAAGAGGAAACGTCAACGAAAATCCACTAGCCCCACCAACTCCAATAAGCCCCGTTGGTGAGCAAGTTACGGATACGGAGCTCAGGGCTTCCTTCAGAGTGTTAATACAGGCCATAACCACTCAGCTTAACTAGCAGACCATCGCCTACTAACACTACTGGAGAGACGAAAGCTACTAGGGCTTGAGACTTTACTAAGAAGGGTCTGTCTAAGTTCCACCGTCCAAAGGCAGATCAGAAGTTTAGGGGGAAAAAAGAGGAACAAGAGAGCCAGAAAAGACAACCTTAAGTTTTCACAACAGAGGAAAAGTGGCGAACACTGATCATAGTCTCATCAAAGGTTGTCAGCCCCAGCCCCATCATCGTCTAATGTCCCATCTAGACCTCAAAATGGTCAGAGAGGTAGAGCATTAGGTTCTAGGGGTTAAGGGAGCATATTAGGGGAATGCACTTTTCTTGCTTGCCAGAATTGTAGTAGGAACCACCCAGGAGAGTGTTTGGTTGGCTCAGATGTTTGCTTCAAGTGTGGGAAGCCCGAACACATGCGTAGGGACTATCCTTCATCTAGAAAAGGTGACAGTAGAGGTCGTGTCCCATCCACCACTTCAGTAGCTCCAGCAGCTTGCACATCTCAGTTGGGCGCATCTTCTAGTGCAGGTAGTGGCCAGCACCAGAACAGGTTCTATGCACTTTCATCTCGTTAGGAGAAGGAGTGCTTACCAATGTAGTCACTGGTATGTTATGAGATTTTCCTGATTGATCCTTGCATATGTTAGGCTTAGGAGCCACAGTATGAGGTATAAGACCCCTTCAGCAATTCCAGATGAGAATTATCTCGTAGACGATGTGAAATAGTTATGAGCATGAAGCCTTTAGAGAGATCCTTAGAGGTGTATGGGAAGTCAAGAGTTAGTGATCTCAGCCTATCATTAAGGAAGGATCAAAGGGCATTAGATGATGACTTTAAGCTAAGGGGGAGATGATAAGTCGAACGGCTAAGTCAAATCTTGAGTTGTTTCTAGTAAGGAGTTCTAGAAATAGTATCTATGGGATGTCAATCCATCCCTGTTCAGATGTTTTTCCTTATGCTTCAGTCAATGTTATGCTTTCCTCATGGCTTTAGTCAGTGGTCCCATTCTTACTCCATGACTCCATAAAACTCAGGTTTATGTCATGAAACTCATTATGTATGTGAACTCATGTATCTCAGCATGCTCAGCTTGATGAACTCAGTCCTTAAGATTTGCCTTAACGACTCATAAGATCGTGCTATATTGGGCATATTGCCAACTTAGATTTCTTGAACAATTCATGCTTACAATTTTATTACTCTAATCTATGTGTACGTTCATCCATGACATCAATGATGGTTTCAACGTGTACGTTCATAATAACACTCTATTTGTTATCTTTGCTTATGATCAAGACTGACCTCTAGTCTTATTTCATGAGGTTCATGCTTATTATCTATTCCTTTAACGACTCTTGCTTATGATTCAATATATGGTAGACTAGAGAGGGTAGGCATTTCTTTTTGTTGGCAATAATAGGTATGCTTGTTCCATAAAAAGTTAAAGAATGCGGGAAGTGAAGTTAGGCATTAACTATGTGTAGTGCTTGGATGGAGGTATTGCACGTCTCCTCATATGATTTGGTATGGTTGTTAATGGTAAGGAAATTGTAGAAGATAGGGAAGTTTTCGGATGGTCTTAGCAACAAGGGAGTAATTAAATGTATATAGCGATAAACTTGAATGTTGTATGGATGAATGTGTGGATTCTTGCATCTATGACTACTTTATGAAGTTCGAGCAAGTTTGATCATTGTGATAAGGATGAATATTGTTCTTGGGGATGTCCCTGGATGAAAAAGAAATCTTGTTGAACTTTAGAAACACCTAATGACCTGATCAATTATTGATGGACCCGGGAAGTAGTGTTTGTGAAAGTTCTATGAAGAAATCAGGGTTTTGAAAAGGCTACTTGGAAAGCCGAGAAAGAAATGAGAGCGAATTATCACCATTTATTACTTGATCTAGAAGAAAATTCTTGATGAGGATGTCTTATTCTATCCTATTTCTAGTGCATTCATGATCCACGATTATGTCATTCAGACACAATGAAGCTTATGTACAATGCTATTCCAGTCATGTCCTATGAATCCATGTCCAATGGTCAATATACTCAAGTTATGTTTAATGTTCCAGTCCCTAATGTCTCTTATAATTCATGTCTATAGTCCTTCTTTCGTTAACATCATCTGTTACAAGTATGATAATAATAATGATAATGATGAGAGGTATTATCTTTTTGTTGATCCACGAACTCATGTCTAATGTTATGCTCTCCATGTTCTAGAAAAACCCTATTAGAACACGTTTATTCTAAGCTTAAATGCGCCATATGACTCGTGCCTACTATTTATTTCTGAGAATGTTATGAAATTTCTTATGATAATGATGTCTACAAGGATGAATAAAGGTATAGGTAAGTTTAAGGGAGAATTTCCTTCTTGATGTTTTAAAGTGGGCCAAGAGGAGCCATGTGTATGTTACTTATATGTTCTTTAATGATAATCATTATGTGATGCCCAGTGAGGCTTATGATAATGTTTCTGGTTAGCTAGCACACGTTTGAGCATTTGAGATAACTCTACTTAAAAAGGAAACTCTGCAGAAATTTTTGGAAAATTCTAGAGTTAGAATCTGTTAATGCTCGTAAAAATCATTCGAGGATGAATAATCCCAAGGGGAAGATATTATAATACCTCGTACCATTATACTAAGATTTGGGCCATTCTACATATGTGGGTGAAATCGACTCAAAAAAAATTAATGAATCTTAAGTTCTTCGAGGAGTAAAAATCAGGATTTATAATGTGTTAAGGAAGTTTGGAGTTTGTACGGAATTGAAATATTGATTTTTGTGACTTTTGTCATGAATGGGTAAAAATACGGACCATATAATAGAAGTTCCCAACCTTAGTCCATAACCGTGAAGTGTTTGGAAGGGTGAAATTTACAGAAACTAAGTGTTAAGATCGATTCTTAAGTTGGGAATCAAATCAAAGTCATAAGGAACCTCTAACATAAAGTTGAGTTGAAAACTTTCCTACCGATTGAGTTTTCATGTAAATAAAGGGTCAACTTCAAATGATTATAACCCCTGATTTACAAAGTGTTTCTAGGTTAATCATCACAATAAATTGTATCCCTTTGAGTCTTTTTTCCAATGTATCTAACCTTTCATCAATCGAAGTTCGAGATAAAAAGTTATGAGTAATTTAGTGGAGCAATGTCAGATATGATAGCCAGAGTGACGGCCCATCAACCTCCCAACGGCCTTTCAAGTTTGGTTCGTCAACCTTAATTAGAATCAGTGAATTTCCACCCCAAAGTGATGGGAAAGTTGACAGTCAGTGGAGGGACTGACGGCCCGTCACCTGGGGTGTCACATCAGGTTTCAGGGCTTTTAAAAGTCGCCTTAAATAATTTTTTTGGTATTATCCACCTCCAAATCAATATTATCAGTTCCAAAAGCTTTCTTCAACCCTCCTAAGGCTAGGTAAGTATTCTCCAACTTATTGCAACGTAAATTCATGAATTTCTTTATGATTCTAACATCAAAATCATATTCCTATCTATATCAAGGTCAAGAACAATCTTTGAGTTCCAAGACTTAAAATCTTGAGCATTCTTCCTTCTTCCAAGGTAAGTAAATCTCCAAAGTCCTTACATGAGTATTGATTTCTACTCCTTAGGAATTTCTAAGGTCAGGACTCATGGAACGGTGCTAGGAAGTCATGAGTTCATGTGATGACCTAGGATTAGGGTTTGGGATTGTTTTGGTGTTGACGATAGATGTGGTTGTTTTGGTTGGACTTGTAATGGTTATTCTTATTGTTAAGAGTCTGTAGAAAGAAGTGAGTATTAGTACACCCCACTCATATGAGTCTTGAACTTCCTACCCTCCGGGTGTTCAATGAAATACCTCTATGACTTAGATTTTGTCGTTACAATACTGTTCCATCCATAAAATTGTTACAAATTGACGTCATAAGAGGATTGTAGCTTCTTGTTGATAGTTGTGAGGCCAAAGATAAGGTATGTAAGGTTATGAATGGGGGAAATCCTTCCACCCTCAGGAACAATTTCTTCCATGTCTCGTGGTTTCAAGTCTCTAAGCATTTTTCTATGAAATTCTAGGGTTTAACCCAATTCCATGCAATTTTTCATGATACCTCTATGGAAGTGATTCTCTCATATTTCAATTGATATTTTATGACTATTAGAGAATATTTGACTCTCAATTTACTTATTAATTTATGATTTCAAGTTTACGATGATTTTTTCCTATTATGTATGATTTATGAATTTCAAGTTATGAGCTCATAATTTCTAGTATGCATGAAGGTTTAAAACTCTCAAGTTTATGATTCCATGATTTCAAGTTATGAAGCCTTATTCAAGTATGCATGATTTCATGATTTGGGCAAGCCCTTATAAAAAGTCAAGTATGTTCCATTTGATATTTAGCCGAGGCTTACAAGATATATTTTAAAGAGATGTTTTGGAGTCGAGACTCCAAGATATCTTCATAAGCTTTATAC
>JACEIK010001066.1:79694-92073 GCA_018107945.1 Datura stramonium
CTAAAGATCACCCAGGTCATGGGGGTGACTGGAGAGGAGTGCGCCGATTTAGCCTCATATTAGTTGAAAGGGGTTGGGCACATTTTTTTGAAACAGTGGAAGGATAGTAGGGCAGTGGGAGCAGACCCTATTGGTTGGGATGAGTTTCATGCCGCATTTATAGAGCGGTTCTTCCCTCATGAGATGAGGGAGATTAAAGCAGCTGAATTTGTGAATTTGAGACAAGGGAAGATTCTAGTGCAGAAGTATGTTTTAGAGTTCACTCATTTGTCCAAGTACACACAAGAGTTAGTTGTTGATCAGAGAGCTCGAGTGAGTAGGTTCGTTCATGGAGTGGCGAACTACGTAAACAAAGATTGTCTGACTGCGATGCTTCAGGATATGGATTTTCCTCTGATAGACTTGTACGCCCATCAGATGGAGGTAGTGCATGCGAGAGAGAGAGGCCAAGAGGGCCAGGATAGACAGTTATGGGTTCTCTCAGTAGAGACCAGGTGGTGGGCACCGTCAGTAGTCCCACCAGAGATCATCAACCTCGACATCATCGGCTATGAGTGTGCCATCCAGATCTAGGCATGACCAGAGAGGATGAGCATCGGGCTCTAGGGGTCAGAGCAGTAGAGCCGCAGATTCTAGTATCCCAGTTTGCAACAGGTGTGGTCGGAGACACAAGGGTCAGTGTTTGGCGAGTACAAGTGATTGCTTCGGGTGTGGGGAGCCCGAACATATGCTTACAGATTGTCCAGTAGCTAGACAAGGCTATGATAGGGGTCGACGCCCAGCTTCCAGTTCAGAAGCTCCACCAGCATGCCCAGCTCAGCAGGGCACATCTACTAATGGGGGTGAAGGATAGCACCAGAATAGATTTTATGCCCTAGTATCCCACCAGGAGCAGGAGGTCTTCCTAGACGTAGTCACTGTTATGTTACGAGTTTTCCACCTTGATGTATATGCTTTGTTAGTTGTCTTTTGTGATTCCTTACGTTGCTAATAGCTTTGGAGTCGGTCCTGAAATCCTATCAGAACCCTTCTCAGTCTCTACTCCAGTTGGTGATTCAGCTATAGCTCGACGGGTGTATAGAAATTGCCCTGTCACAGTTCTTCAGCAGATCACCTCAAGAGATCTAGTAGAGTTAGCGATAACTGATTTTGATATTATCCTCAGGATGGATTGGTTATTTTCATGTTATGCCTCAGTTAATTGTAGAACCCGTGCAGTAGAGTTCCAATTTCCAGGTGAGCCAGCCTTAAAATGGAAGGGTAGTTCAGCTGTGCTTGTAGGTCATTTCATTTCCTCCCTTAAGGCCGGAAAGATGATCTCTAAGGGTTGCGTGTACCATCTAGTTAGGGTTAAGGATGCTACGTCCGAGACCCCAACTATCCAGTTAGTTCCAGTAGTATGTGAGTATCTAAAAGTGTTCCCAGATGATCTATTGGGAATCTTTCCTGAGAGAAAAATCAATTTTAGGATTGACCTTCTTCCCGATATGCAGCTTATATCTATTCCTCCCTACAGAATGGCTCCAGCTGAACTAAAGGAGTTGAAGGAGTAGTTGAAGGACCTTCTAGACAAGGGTTTCATCAGATCGAGCAAATTCTCATAGGGTGCACCAGTTCTCTTTGTCCGAAAGAAAAATGATTCTCTTTGTATGTGTATTCATTATCGACAATTGAACAAGGTTACCATCAAGAACAGGTATCCCTCCCCAGAATTGATGATTTGTTTGACCAGCTTCAAGGTGCTAAGTGCTTTTCAAAAATAGATCTCAAATCCGGCTACCATCAGCTTAGGGTTCAGGAGAGTGACATCCCGGAGACATCCTTCAGGACTCAATATGGTCATTACGAGTTTGTAGTTATGTATTTTGGATTAACGAATGCTCCTTCAGCTTTTATGGATTTGATGAACAGGGTGTTCAAGTCATACTTGGATATGTTTGTGATTGTGTTCATAGATGATATCTTGATATACTCGAGGAGCGAGGAGGAGCATTCCACTCATTTGAAGGTGGTGCTACAGACCCTCAAGGATCGCCAGTTGTATGCTAAATTTAGTAAATGCAAGTTTTGGTTGAACTCATTGGCGTTTTTGGGTCATGTGCTATCAAGTGAAGGTGTACAAGTAGACTCGCAAAAGATAGAGGCGGTGAAGAATTTCCCTAGACCGGTGAATCCTTCGGATATCAGGAGTTTCTTGGGTTTAGCTGGGTATTATCGGAGACTTGTTGAGGGGTTTTCATCCATTACAGCCCCATAGACTAAATTTACCCAGAAGAAAGTGAAGTTCCAATGGTCGAAGGCTTGCAAGAAGAGCTTTCAGAGTAGAAGACTCGACTCACCTCAGCACCAGTGTTGACCCTACCCGAGGGTACCGATGGGTTTGTGGTATATTTTGATGCTTTGAGGATCGGCCTTGGTTGTGTATTGATGCAGCATGGTAAGGTAATAGCATATGCTTTTAGGCAGCTGAAGGTTCATGAAAAGAATTACCCGACTCATGATCTTGAATTGACGGTGGAAGTATTTTCCTTGAAGATTTGGAGATACTATTTGTACGGGGTCCATGTAGATGTGTTTACGGATCACAAAACCCTAAAATATGTGTTTACCTAGAAGGATCTAAATCTACGTCAAAGAAGGTGGTTGGAGCTACTCAAGGATTATGATATGAGTTTCCTTTACCATCTAGGTAAGGGTAATGCAGTAGTGGACGCACTTAGTATGCTCTCTATGGAGAGTGTGTCCCATGTAGAAGAGGGGAGGAAGGAGCTGGTGAAGGATGTGCATCGACTTGCACGGTTAGGAGTTCATTTGGTTAACTCGACCGATGGCGGTGTTATTGTTCAGAACGGATCAAAATCATCATTGGTGACTGATGTAAAATCTAGACAAGACGAGGATCCTATCTTGGTAAAGTTGGAGGAATCCATTCAGAATCAGAAGTTAGAGGTCTTCTCCAAATGGGGAGATGGTGTGCTTCGATATTAGGGTCACTTGTGTGCTTCGGATGTCGATGATTTGAGAGATAGAATGTTGCACGAGGCTTATGGTTCCAGATGTTCCATATATCCAGGTGCCACCAAGATGTACCGTGACCTACGGGAAGTCTATTGGTGGAATGGCATGATGAAGGACATTGCAAAATTTGTGGCAAAGTGTCCGAACTGTCAACAGGTGAAAGTGGAGCATCAAAGACCGAGAGGTGTGCTTCAAGATATTAGTATTCCTACTTGTAAGTGGGAGGAGATTAATATGGACTTCATCACAGGTTTGCCTCGCACTCGTAGACAGTATGACTCCATTTGGATGGTTGTGGACAGGTTTACCAAAGCAGCTCATTTTCTACCGGTCAAAACCACCGATTCCGCAGAGGATTATGCTAAGTTGTACATCTAGGAGTTAGTTCGGTTGCATGGAGTGCCCTTGTCCATCATATCAGATAGAGGTACTCAGTTTACCTGTCAATTTTGGAGATCGTTTCAAAAGGAGCTTGGTACTCAGGTCAAGCGTAGCATAATATTTCACCCGCAAACGGATGGTCAGTTGGAGCGGACCATTCAGACTCTTGAAGATATGTTGAGAGCTTGTGTTATTGATTTCAAGGGAAGTTGGAATGATCATTTTCCTCTTATTGAGTTTATGTATAAGAACAACTACCATTCCAACATTCAAATGGCTTCGTTTAAGGCTCTCTATGGGCAGAGATGTAGATTGCCTATTGGATGGTTTGAAGTCGATGAAGTTGCGGTGATAGGACCGGATTTAGTCCATGAGGCCATGGAGAAAGTTCAGCTTATAAGGGACAAGTTGAAAACAACTCAGTGTCTCCAAAAGTCCTTTGCGGATGTGAGAAGGAGAGAACTTGAGTTTAAAGTCGATGATTGGGTGTTTTTGAAGGTATCTCCCATGAAGGGAGTGATAGATTCGAAAAGAAAGGAAAACTCAGTACCCGTTATGTTGACTCGTACTGGATTGTGAAACGGGTTAGAAAGGTAGCATATGAGTTGGAGTTTCCCTCAAAATTAGCTTTAGTCCATCCAATTTTCCATGTATCGCTCTTAAAGAAGTGTTTGGGTGATTCAACTCTAGTTGTTCCGGTGGACAGTGTCGGTGTGAGAGACAGGCTTAGTTATGAAGAGGTTACAGTGAAGATACTGGATCGGGAAAGTTCGTAATCTAAAGAACAACGAAGTAGCCTCAGTTAAAGTTTTATGGAGGAATCAGCATGTTGAGGGAGCTGCGTGGGAAGTCGAAGGAGATATAATGGCTAAATACCCACATCTATTCCCTTCCGGCCTACCCTTCTGGCCTAGTTCTAGTTTGAGGTATCAGTTTCCTCCTTAATACTCTATTCAGTTTCATGTTCAGTTCATGTGTCCTAATCTCTTTCATGTCAAAGCATGTATGATTGATTCGTGAATTCAGTCCAGTCCTGTAGTTTAGTTCGGAGGCAGTTATTTTGTCAGTTTTCAGCTTATATGATCAGTATTTGAATATGATGACTGCATTTCTCTGCTTTTTTGTATAATATTCAACATTCGAGGATGAATTTTTCCAAGGGGGAGATATTGTTATATCCGGAAAGCCCTAAGATAAGAACCGGGAGTTGAAATGGAGAAAATAGGATTGTATGCACCAAGTCACAGGACGAGTCATCCAGTGACCCTTTAGGATGACCACGAGTCATTAAGTCAGCCATGGTCAAGGTTGATGGAAGGAAGAAGAAGAATGGGCAGTGCACCTAACGGATTGGTCACCACGACTTATTAGATGCACCACGAGTCATGGTGTCCCCCGTGGTGAGCCTCAAGGGAATTTCAGGTTGTGAGGGTAACGGGAAGTGACCACGAGTCGTGATCACCGGTGACGAATCTTTAGGTGCCTCATGGTGGAAACTTGATGAAAATTCTAGTGGAGACGACAGATTGAAGGCCATGACTCGTGGACTTGGACAACAACTCGTCCAGTCCCTCGTTGGGACTGACAGTCTGTTTTTCCCTGCGAGTTTATTAAGGATTTTTCCATAATTTCTATGATCCTAAGGCCTAAACTACGTTGTTTTAAGCTCTTAATAATGAGTTTTAAGAAGGGTAAGTTCATTCTAAGCTATTTCTAATTCATGTATGCAAGTTTAGAAGTCTAGAGGGGTGATCAAGCTCAATCTCTCAAGGTTCTTCCTCAATTATTCCTTGGGCAATCATCCCTCTCTAATTCAAGAAAATCTACATGTTGATTCTATGGGGGTTTTATCCAATGCATGAATTCCCTAAGTTTCTACCATAGGTATGATCTAAGTATGTTGCTATATTGAATTATGATTCATGGGCAAGTTTTACAATGTTTTTAATTATAAATCATATTTTAAAGTTTTATAAATTATGATTCCCATCCATGAAAAGTTCATGAAAGTTGAGATCTATGATGTATGTTCAAGTATGATGAAATATTTATCAGAATAGCATATTTTCAAGTTACCCATGTCCATGATCATGTTTTCAAGTGAATCAAGTATTTCCAAGCATGTTTAAGTATTGGGCAAGCCCATATGTTCAAGTATGATTTATGATTTCAAGAATTACTTACCACATGGTTTTGGAGTCAAGACTCCTATTGTTTTTAGCTTGTGGTATGGTTTGAGCCAAGGCTCCTCATGTTATGATTTCAGATTATGTATGTATATGATTATTCAGCTTCGTCACTAGATGATAGTCATCTTTGTTAAAAACGGTGGAGAGCATATGCATGTTTTTGGGAGTAGTGTCTAGCACCGAGTAGCTAAGGGTCGGTCAACCCTGTGCCTCAAAACTAAGAGCCAGCATAGGTATGTTTAGATTATTCGGGACCTCCGTTGTGAGATTTCCCCTTCCCCAAGGGGCTTTTACCACTATATCGATATCTTGGTAGCGTGTTTAGCCCTGGCAAGGCTTTAGACGGCTCTGTCCACTTGAATGTAATAGTAGGGACCACGTAAGCTCTACCGTGGTAATGTCGATTATATGACGAGTCTCCCATTGTTCCTCATGATTTCAATTAAGCATGTTTATAATTCATGATATGTATATATTTTTATAAAGGTTTGACCCAATTTTCAATTTTACTTATGATTATCAGTTTTCACCTTTGGGTCATTCGAATCAGTTATGATATGCAGTTATGTTCAGATCATGATTTTAGAAAATAGCATGCAATCCTTCTTAGAATCTTATCTTGATTATATTTTATGAAATGCAACTATTACTGATTTTACTTACTTAAGCAGTTTTACTTACCTTGCATACTCGGTACATTCCACATACTGATCGCATACTCTGTTGTATCATTTTGTGATACAGGCTCTGATATCCAGACTCAGCCCCGTCACTAGCCAGTTTTCGGAGTTAACATCGAGTCTTAGTTGGTGAGTCCTCATCTCCCGAGGACTATTCCTTATCAGTTATCTTTATATTTTCAATTTAAGGCTTAGAGAGTTAGTTGGGGTCTTATCCCATCAGCTCATCAGAAATAGAGGTTTTTCAGACATAGATTGTATTCAACTTCAGACTCGTGTTGTATGTTCAGATTTCATGTTATGTTCAGACTTCCATTATGTTTATTATGATTGATCTTTTGGTCTTATTGATTGGGTTAGATATTATGTTCATGTCATGGGTCGACTTGGCCTCCTGGGGATTCTTGTCCCGTGTCTCGATCTGGGCCTATGTTCGGGTCTTGACAGCACCCCATAGGGATATACTGGGTCTGATGAAGCCTTTGGATAGAAGGTCTTTCAGTTGTTCCTTCAACTCTTTCAGCATAGATGGAGCCATACTGTAAGAAGAAATTAAGATAGGTTGGGTATCTAAAAGAAGGTCTATGCCAAAGTCAATTTTTTACTCAGGAGGGACTCCAAGAAGATCCTCGAGAAACACATCCGGGAACTCATTTACAACTAGAATTGATTGAAGAGTTGGGGCTTCGAAACTAGAATTCCTAACCCGAACTAGATGATAGTTGAATCCCTTAGAAATTATCTTTCTAGCCTTAAGGTAAAAAATTAATCGACCCTTAGGCACTAAAGTACTACCCTTCCACTCTAGGACTGGTTTAGTAGGGAACTGGAACTTAACGGCCCTGGTCCTATAATTGAATGAGGCATAACAAGAGTGTAACCAGTCCATACCAAGAATAAGGTCAAAATTGACTATATCTAACTCTATTAGATCAATTGTGGTGACTTTCTGTAAAATTGTGATCGGGCAATTTCTGTATTATCCGACTAACTCTAAATGACTCACCAACAAGAGTAGAGATTGAAAATGGTTCTGAGACAATTTATGGACTAATCTCAAACTGAACTTCAACCTAAGGAATCACGAAGGAAGGTGTGGATCCTGGATCTAGTAAAGCATAGAAATCAATGTGGAAAAGTTGTAACGTACCCATAACTACATCAGACGAGTTCTCCTGGACCTGACGAGAGGATAAAGCATAGAAGCGGTTTTGGAACTGACCACCACTTGAACCTGTGCCTGAAGTAACACCCTGCTGAGCTAGGTGACCTGTCTGAGCTGCTAATGTAGTGGGTTAGGCCCTTCCCCATCCGGCTAACGGAAACTCACTCAGCCTGTGACTCAACTAGCCATAACCACAACAACCCTTCTTTCCTAGTTGGCACTTACCAAGATGGTTTTTACCATACTTCGGATATTTTGAGAAAGTGCAGCTATTGGAAACAAGACTCTGAGATTGAGAGCCTGATGCTCCACCCTTCCGATTTTTACGAGGCTTAGAAGAAGGAGCACTAGCTGAAGAGGATGTTGGAGGTCTCTGCTGTTGCTGTGGGCAAATACCAGCTCTTGATCTCTACTGGGAATACTCAAACTAACATATCCTTGCCTGCTTCCTCTCCCTTTTGATTCCTTTCAATTTTTCCTCCTCAATTTTTTGAGCATAGATCATAAGCCTAGAGATATCCATATAACAAATTAGCATAGCAATGTTGCACTGCTTTACCACAAAGTCTAAGACTCCTGACACGAATTTTCTCATCCGAGCCCTGGGTTCCACCACAATCTTTGGAGCATACTTGGAGAGCTGAGTAAACTTTAGGGCATACTCCTTAACATTCATGGAGTTCTGCTTCAGATTAATGAACTCTGCCACCTTAGCTTCCCTCAACTCATGGGGGGAAATCTATCCAAGAACATCATCAAAAACCCGTCACACTCTACCGGGCCTGCATCAACCTATTTTCCTTCTTTCCACTATCAGTACCATATCTGGGCCACTACCTTCAACTAATAAGCGGCCAAATCTACACTCTCAATGACGGTGACACTCATAATTTGGGTGATCTTCTAAACCTTGTCAATAAAGTCCTATGGGTCCTCATCTACCTTAGACCCATGAAATTCTAGGGGATTCATCCGAGTAAAATCCCAGACTCTGGCAGTATCTATAGTTCCATTGGTACTGGCAGGTGCAACGACCTGACTAACCTGGTTGGTACAGCCTGGGTGAGTAGCTGAAATGCAGCCCAGAACTCAGCATGTGACATCTATTGGTCTTGAGGGGCTGCTAGAGCTGCCGAGGCTTGTCGGTCCCCATTTCCGTTCCTTCTGTCATTAACTCATCTAGGAGGCAGTTTCTGTACACATACAAAGCATGAGTTAGAAGGATGTTCTTAGAGTTTCACTCTCTATCGCACAATAAGAAAATGAAAGAAGAGAAGTTACCTAAAATGCCTTGTAGCCTCTTCCTCATAAATGTGGCATGCTTCACACCCATGAAAAAGAATCTACTTGACGCTGCTTTCAGATATCCTTGGACACTCCAAACCTGATTCTCTAATACCAAGTTTTTCATGATCCGAGTCCACACCCTAGACACGATACGGTGCCTAGAGCTACAAGTGAACCCAAGCTAACCAATGGAATAACATAACTCTAATATAACTGTAAGTTTAGATGAAAACTAAGTGGAAGTTGGGTAAACATAAAACATTTAAGAATAAGTACTGAAGTGAACCAATAATTGGATAACACTGAAAAATATTGAATCAAGCTGAAATTCTAACACTCTGTCTGAAAGGCTCTACTAATGATGAGTTGTTGGGACAAGCCCCCAGCTAACTCTAAAGTCTAAAACTAAAAGTAAAAATAATACAACTGAAATAGGAAACTGACTCCAATCCTTGGGAGATAAGGACTCACCATTGTACTTCTGCTGAACTGCGTCTGGAGGAGACTAACTGTGCTGCTAGGCCTGAGTGCCTGAGCCTATATCATAAGATGGTATATCATAGAAGGTATATGATCAGTACTTGAAATGTACTAAGTATGTGAAAGTATGCAATTAAAATGTAAACATTATGGTAAAAACTGTAAGTAATACTGAAATGACATGCAATGACCCTGTTTAAATCATGAATGCCATAAGCAGCCTGAAATATGAAAATATTGTAAAGCTAGTAAAAACTAGTTAAGGGACATGTACATATCCTAAAATCTAAAACTGAGATTGGACTAGGATCTATAACTATACTGTGGGAGAGCCTATTAACTGCCATATGACCATGTGAGTTCAATGTGGAATTTGATGTATACACCCTATTGAATAGAGCCCACTGTACCTTGCTAGGATACAGTGGCTGGTCTGTGTGATCACTAACTAAGGCCCATTCGGGCTAAAGACCTACGATGGCTCATAGTTCTAGGAACCTGGGTGCGCTGAACCCTGACCCTACTAAGTACTACTCCCACTGAAAACCCCATTATATCTAAATGTACTGATCGCTCGAAACTAATATCCTAAGACTGAGTCAGAACTACTTATCTGGAAGTGTCCTGAGAGTCTAAAGGACTTGATATAATGAATAATACTGAAAATCTAGTAATACTGATAATTAGTAAGTGATATTTCTAAAACTATTGAGCATACTTATAATCTGAAAATATTGAATTTTCTTTAATACATTTATACTAGAATTCATACTCAAGAGGTAGAATCATGATAATATAATATCCCTGATCGGATTCTAAATAGTGTAAGTTTTATTCCAAAATTATGATAAAAATCAGGGCAAGGAAAACATACTGTATAAATGAAACCAAGACATGAATTTCAGATAGTAATAGCCATGAACTTGAAGAATTATTAAAATTCGGGAAATTCATAACCTACTTGGAAAACCCTAACTCATAACTTTCTACAGGGCTGGAAATAGTGAGATTTTCTTAAAATACTTTAGGGCACAAGGCTGAAAGGAATAAAGTTTCTAATTCCCCATATACTTGAAGGAAGAATCCCTTAAGAAGAAGCCTGAATTTCTTCAACTGAGGAAGAACCTAGTTCTTGCTTGAGAGAGATTAGGAGTCTAGAGTTTCTATGGTCTTCTTAAGATTTGCTTCTGAGTTGATTAGGAAAGAATGAGGAGTTATACTAGGAAAACCCCTTTAATTCGTCCCTTAGGAGTCCCAAAACTACGTCACTTAGGAGTTAGGAGTGTCGACTTTTACTAAAATATCCCTGGACTACTGAACTAGAAATTTCACTGGCAGAACCAATGACCCTTCCAATGGACCATTGGTTCTTCCAATGGTTCATTAGTCCTTCCGTTGGTCCCTTCTTTTGCTTTGAATCATCCTCTGAACCTGCTTCAATGACTAGTACCATCTAACAACGGGTCATCCAATCAGTCGTGGTTTCTGTGCAGATTTTTCACACTTTCTGAACCTCTGGCAGACGAGTTATCCAACGGTCCGCACCAAGAACCAATGGGTCATCTTTTGGCTTGTATTGTGGCCTGGTGCCAAATTTTTTCTGATTTCCATTCCAAGTTTGGCTTTTGATCTAAGGAACTTTTGAAGTGTTACAAGTCATCACCTAACTAATTAAAGCGTGTTAGGCACTATATTACTAAACTAAATGAAAGAAACTCCGTCCAATTAATCTATGCAATCACAAATTGGGTAAGAGTTCAAATTACCTGAAAAGAAAGGTGTTAGGTACCTTTCGAGGTCCACAAATATGGGTCAGTATCGAATTTATTAGAGCAATTTTCATAAATAGCACTACATAGTAAAATAATTACACAAAATAGCATATTTTATCTTAATTACATAAAGTAGCATTTTTTATTTATTTTTTGATATAGATTAATAAAAATTTTGAGTGTTGTATCAAAATTTCAAACCCTTAAGTATCTCCTATAACGGCTCTATTTAATATCTAAATTAACTAAACTTACATATTTAATGCGAGAATCTCTCTCCGTTTTGATCTCAATTTTTTATCATATTTAGAAAAGTTTAAACAATTAATTCATATTTACAAAAACTTCAAAAAATTACAGATTTCGTGGGAAGTTAGTATAGATCTGAAATTGTATATTTTGAAAAAAATTTCGTTTTATTTATTGTATCATCGTTGCAGATTTAAAAAAAATAATTTCTTTGATTGTATCAACATTCTAGTCGTCTGAAAAAAATGTCCAAGTAGTTTTATCTGATACTGATATATTGTATCATTAGTATGAAAACAAAGTATGTATCATAAAATGTGATAACTCAAATACAAGATGAGCATTGTCTATATCATTATTTATCAGTCTATTAACCATTGATACATTTTAGCATTGTATCGCTAATATGAAAACGATATTGTTCAAATCGTTGGTTGTATTAAAAAAAAAAAAAGAAGAGGTCGTACCATAGAATGTAATAACTCAGATACAAGATGAACATTGTTTATATCATTCTTTATTGGTCTATTATCGATTGATACATTTGAGTATTGTATCTTTAATATGAAAACAAAGCATGTATCACAAAATGTGATAACTGCGATACAAGATGAAGCTTGTCTTTATCATTCTATTATTGAAGGATCATTCTAGTATATCATATATCTAACTGATACAGTCTGTATCAAAAACATCTTGAAATCAAAATAAAAGATGAAGATCGTTTGTATCAATATGTATCAGTCTGATAATAATTGATACATACTGTATTAACTCCAACTCTAAAGCAGCAGCCTTGGCTATCAAATATCCTGAGTCATACTCTAACACCATTCCTAGTAGAATCCCTTGTCTCCGTCGTGAATTTCCCCCACGGCCGCCTCCTAACCCTCAATACGACTTCTCCTTGGCGGGCTTCGCTCTAATTTCCCCGAAAGTCTGGGATGTCGAACGTCATCCTCTTTCTTAACGGGGTATGAGGTAACCGTGTCAGAAATTATTTCTCGAGCGACTTTAGCAAGAACATTGAAAAGGAGCATCTCTTCGGAATTGTTAACGTTGAAAGGGAGAGAAGATGTGTTTTCTTCATCAAAAAGTTTGAATCCTCTTTTTCTTTCTCCAGAGATCTACAATTCTCTGTATTTAGATCGCCATGGT
>JACEIK010001066.1:173968-187094 GCA_018107945.1 Datura stramonium
TGGTTTGTTCTATGGAAATTATATGAAATTATCATTAAAAACCGAAGTGAGGGGCTTATATACTTGGGCCTGGACAGGGCCTCCGTGACACGCTGCCATCACGGAGGCCCTCCCTTTGTGACACGCTGCCATCGCGGAGGGGCTATGCCATGGCTCCTCCCACGATGGTTCGACATATCACTTATCCGGTCTTTCCCCGGGCCTTTCCCTAGCATGTATGACATTCAAAACTCTTAACCAACATGCGAATATGCCATCTACATGTCAAGAATTTACGGGGTGTAAAAATGGACGAAGCATAGATCTTTATTTCATCAGACCCATTTCAAGATTTACTCCAATTCGTGAGAAGGATGCATTAATTAGATCATTACCATAAGTTTACCTTATATCCAATCAATTCCAATGAAAGAATAATAAAAATGCATATTTCACTCTCAATTATTCAAGCCCATGAACTCTAATTTCTTCTCAACATGTCTATCATTGGCGCATTCAAGTTCTTAGAGTTAATCATTCGATCTTCATATATTAAACATGGGTGCAAGAAATTACAATAACTGAGTGAATAATAACAAAGCCTCATTCAAAGTTCAAGCCATTTATGAAGAACATACTATAACCCCACATTTTTCATCACCCAACACATAATTCAAGGTAACCCACTTATTCCACATCGTAATCAACTCATAATCATATTAGGTATTGGAATTTAGAGAATAATAGAAGAATTCACCATCAATTCAAAAACCCTAAGTCATGCTCTTCTAGGATAATTGAAATTGGGCTTTTTGATAAAAAAATTTTGGGGCACAAGGATGAAAGATTATCCTTGTTGAAAGACCCACATATCTGGTAGAAGAAACCCTGCTCGAAGTTTCCCTTGAAGCTTGATGAACACCATGGTGAATTCCTTGAATCTTGAGAGTAGAGGAGGAAGAAGGGCTTTGAGAGGTATCTTGAGAGAATGAGGGTTTAGACTTGTAGAAACCCTTAAAAATGTCCCAAATAATACTCAAAATGATGTAGTAAAGGAGTTAAAAGCATAGGAGTTTACGGAAATTCCCCTGGAAAAAAGCAGGAAAAATCACTCTGCCAAACCCCACGAGGCATCGCATGAGTCGTGGGGTTGGGTAACGACTCGTGGGGACCGAGTCGTTAAGTGCACTGGTTTGATTCCCTTTTTCTGCTCTTCCCTCCTCATGAGTAACTTGATGAGTCGTCAGGTACACGACAACTCGTCCCTCCTTCTATGGTCTCCACTCTTCAGGCCCGCACCAAAAATTCCCGGCTTCACCTAATGGCCGACCTAACGACTCATTTGGTCGTCCGTGGCCACTGCTCTAGACTTCCATATTGGCTGCTCCCCATGAGTCTGACCATGACTTGTGGGGTCTCCTAACGAGTCGTCCCCCTACTTGTTCTAAGAAAAAAATTTCCATCTTTAGCCTGAATTCTTCCTTGAAACCTGGAATCTGGTCTTAGAAACATTTGCAGTGTTACAATATCTCCCCCTTGGGAACACTCGTCCTCGAATGTTGGCTAAACATGATGAAAAGGTGGGAACAAAACCAATCAATCAATCACAGCTAAAACCGATGAATCATTTGACTTGGGGCTAACCTTACACATTAGAACTGAATATTTTAATTGATCATGCATGCTATGGCACAAGAGAGACCGAAGGACATGAAACTAACATAGAGCTAGATAGAACACTAAAAAGGATTCTTCCCCTTTAACTGACACTGAACTCATACGGATTGAGTCTTCGCTCTCAAGTCACTTTCTTTTACATGGTTAGAATTTTCACACCTGGTCTAACTTTATTTAAAGGTCTCATAAGCACGAATAATTCATAACATCTAAAACTGAGCACATATATGAGATAACCTGAGTCTACTGAGCTACTAAGCATATTCTAGAGACTGAGTTCAAGTTGATCATACTGGGAAACATGAATTAACACATATAACTGATTCATAACACGAAAATAAACCTAAAGGATTCGTAAAGTAAGATCGACATCGCTGTCTAAAGCAGTTATCTAGAACTTCTGGGAGTCCGCACATAGGGATGGGCATAACTCGGCTTCAACTGAACTACCATAGAAGTTATTTGGACCTGAAGGGGTCAACTTATCATGACTGTTAAGGTTTGAACTCCCCCACTATCAAAACCAAGATCCGACTAGGCTCACATACTTACTATCTCCCCCTTAGCTTTAAGCCATCATTCTAAGGCTCCTGAATATTTCTCAAGGTTGGGACTAATTCACTAATTCGAAGTTCCTCCTTTCACCTCTAACCATCACCGCCAGTCTTACAATAACAGATATTCACATCCCGTATTGACATCTTCTTCTCAACAACTACCACAAGCTCCTTATTTAATTCTAGGGTTCTGGGCTAGCAACATACAAAGAGTTATGCAAAATTCACAACATACCTGTGGCCACTACTGGTGACTTTCCCTTATCCTAATGTGATGTCACAACATAGGGGTGGTTTTGACGACGTCCGCCACCTAGGCTAGATGATGCACCCTATTGAAAAGGGAGGGCTATAGGGGCTACTGAAGAGATGGACAAGGATCTACTCTCGCCTCACTTTTCCACTGCTCAATCTCGGTGCTTATGGCCCGACTGGCCACACCATAAGCAAACATCCGATCTGGCCATATATTCTCCCAAGTGGTGCTTCCCACAGCTGGTACACATTGGATACATAATCTCCCTTACTCTAGGTATGTATGGAGCACTGACTGTCAAAAATGCTGGGGCTGCCGATTTTGCTGGGAAAGTGAGCAATGTCCACCACTCGTCCTTGGCGAAGGGGACTCTGAATCTCCTATATTGGCCCTCTTATCCTCTCTCTCCTTTTCCTTTACTTTCTCTGCCTCCATTTGTTGTGCGAATATCACCAAACGTGAAAAGTCAATATCCCTTTGCAACATAGCAGTCCTGCATTCTTTAATCAAGGAGTCTGATACTCCATTACCTGCTCACTCGGACCCTCTGGTCCGCTACCATCTCCTGGGCGTATTTGGATAGCTGGGTAAATTCCAACCTATACTCTTGAACTGTCATGTCATTCCATTTTAGGTTGACGAACTCTGCCGCCTTAGCCCCTCTCAGTTCTCTAGGGAAAAACCTGTCCAGGAATGCGGTCTTAAATTCATCCCAACCTACGGGGCCTGCTCCAATCCCTCGACTGTCCCTCCACTGACAAAACCATATATAAGAAACTCCTTTTAGCTGGTAGGAGGCTAAGTTTGCGCTCTCAATTCCCATCACTCCCATGATGTGAGTAATCTTTTAAATCTCTTCCAAGAACTCATACGGGTCCTCGTCTACCTTTGACCCTAACAACTCGGGTGGGTTCATTCGGAGAAAATATCTAACCCTTGTTGCCGCTACATTTCCATTCTGGGGAATACGAGTCTTAGCTTGCTGGTTAATTTGAGCGGTTATGGCCTGTGCCAACATATTAAGAGTGACCCGGAACTCGGCATGGGTAACATGGTTGTCCCTCGGGTTTTCTAGGGCTGGTGGTACCTGCTGGCGATCATTACCATTCCTTTTTCCATTTTCTCTTCTAGGAGGCATTATTTGCAAGCGCGTAAAGCACAAGTCAAGGAAAAGAACTGTTTAGAGCTTCATACTCTATGCACGATAAGAATCATGAAGAAAGGGATCATTCCTAAAACGTCTCGTAGCCTCTCCGTCATAAGTGTGGCGCGCTTCACACATATGAAGAAGACTCTACTTAACGCGACTTTCAGAAACCCTAGGACACTCTAAATCTTTTCTCTGATACCAAGTTTTTCATGACCCGAGTTTACACCCTAGTCGTAACACGGGGCAAGGAAACCTGAAAGGCTCCAAGTTGACCCATGGCATAATCATAGCATATTACTTGACAAAGAGGCAACTAACAACATGATTATGCGGAAGCTACTACAAGAGTCAAATAGTAAGTCCATAATCATAAATGTAACAAAACTTGATACAACACTGAATATATTTAGACAAGTCTGAAAGCCTTCTACTAAGATGATGAGTTACTGGGACAAGCCCCCAACTAACTCCCAAAATCTGAAAACTGAAACATTAAGAAATACGAACATAAATCACGTCCTTGGGGAATGAGGACTCACCACTAGTAGGTGAGAGAAAGTGAAGCATATCTAACCACAGGGATGAGTCCAGAAACCTGAATCTATATCATGAAATGATATAGCACAAAAGGCATGTAGTCAGTACTTGGAATGTATTGAGCATGCGGGCATAACTGAATTAACATGCCACTAACCTTTTACGATTCACATACATAGATATATCTACTTGAAACTTTCTTTTGGATCTCATTTATGAAACATTGTCGAACTCATGCATAAGGGCGTTTAATAAGAACTGAATCTGGAACTAGCATCACACACTACTGAATCACGACTGATAACTGAGTCTAGTTCTCATCATATTAAATCTATTATAATATGAAATTATGAATCATACGGAACTGAATCATGCTATTAACATAACTAAGGGAGTCATCCTCTACTATGGAGAGTCCCAGCTGAACTAAGGAGTCATTCTCTACTATGGAGGAACCTGACTGAACTAGGGAGTCACTCTCTACTATGGAGGATCCCGACTAAACTAGGGAATCTCTCTCTTCTATGGAGGTTCCTGACTGAGCGAGATGGTCACTCTCTACTATGGAGGATCCTGATTGAGCTAGGGAGTCACTCTCTGCTATGGAGGATCCCAACTGACCAAGGGAAACATTCTCGACTATTGAGAGTCCCTGGCTAACTAGAATCTGAGAAGTACTGATCTGACATTATATACCTAGTCTATGCTACTACACCTAGTCAGAAACATGACCATACACTACTTTCATCACACATCATTCATTTCGAAAGGATCGGGGCTACTTTCTACTAACAACAAGCCCATCATTATAAAAATGTCAATCTCATGCGTTATCATCACAATTCATGTAATAGAGTCACGTCAATATTTCTTCAACCATCTTACATTTAGTGAGTATCTATAGTTTCACATTTAGCATTACACTTTCTCTACATTAAGTTGTGGCTTCATTTCATCTAACATGTATCATAGAGTCATTCCCATAGACTCTATTCATACCTTAACATGCATACATTGATTCGTATATTCCCAGATTTACGGGGAAAACCACATACTTAACTTATAACTTGTACATATTCACTGAGATCATGGATGAAGCATACATCTTTATTTCATAATATCCATTTCAAGATTTACTCCAATTCATGAGAAAGATGCATTAATTAGACCATTACCATAAATTTACCTTATAAACAATCAGTTCCAACGAAAGCATAACAAAAATGCATATTTCACTATCAATTATTCAAGCCCATGAACTCTAATTTCTTCTCAACATGTCTATCAATGATGCATTAAAGTTCTTAGGGTTAATCATATGATCTTCACATATTTAAACATGGGTGAAAGAAATTACAATAGCTGAGTGAATAATAATAAAGCCTCATTTCAAAGTTCAAGCCATTTATGAAGAACATACTATAATCCCACATTTTTCATCACCCAACACATAATTCAAGGTAACCCACTTATTCCACATCGTAATCAACTCATAATCATATTAGGTATTGGAATTTAGAGAATAATAGAAGAATTCCCCATCAATTCAAAAACCCTAAGTCATGCTCTTCTAAGATAATTGAAATTTGACTTTTTGATAAAAATATTTTGGGGCACAAGGATGGAAGATTATCCTTGTTGAAAGACCCGCATACCTGGTAGAAGAAACCCTGCTCTAAGTTTCCTTTGAAGCTTAATGAACACCTTGATGAAGTCCTTGAATCTTGAGAAGAGAGGAGGAAGAAGGGCTTTGAGAGGTATCTTGAGAGAATTAGGGTTTAGACCTGTAGAAACCCTTAAAAATGTCCCAAATAATACTCAAAACAACGTAGTATAGGAGTTAAAAGAATAGGAGTTTACGAAAATTCCCCTGAAAAAACCCAAGAAAAATCACTCTGCCAAACCCCACGAGGCACGCCACGAGTCTTGGGGTCGGGTAACGACTCTTGGGGATCGAGTCATTAAGTGCACTGGTTCGATTCCCTTTTTATGCTCTTCCTCCTCATGAGCAACTTGACGAGTCGTCAGGTACACGACGACTCGTCCCTCCTTTCGTGGTCTCCACTGCTTCAGGACCACACCCAAAATTCCCGGCTTCACCTAACGGCCGACCTAACGAGTCGTTTGGTCACCTAACGACTCATTTAATCATCCGTGTCCACTGCTCCAGACTTCCATCTTGGCTTCTCCCCACGAGTCCACCACGACTCTTGGGGTCCCCAAACGAGTCGTCCACCTACTCGTTCTGAGCAAAAATTTTCCATCTCTTGGCTGAATTCTTCCTTGAAACCTTGAATCTAGTCTTAGAAGTATTCGGCGTGTTACACCCTTGTCTTGCAAAATGAAAAAATTTTTGAATCATGCCTTTAAATTATGGTGTCCTCTTGAAACTTTTCTGTATATTTTTTTAGGGAATTTGCTTCTCTTTTTCTATGAGTTGGTGAGAATTTTTGAGTTTCATGGATTAAGTGGCCATTGATGTATCAAATCTTGTGGAGTGGCATGCTTATAAACTGATAAAAATTGAATTACTTGAGGACAAGCAATGGTTCAAGTTTGGAGGTTTGATGAGTTGGTAATTTACCAACTCATTAGGTTCTTAAGCATGAGATTTAGCTTAAGATTAGTTTTCAAGTCATTTAGATGAATTTTATGCCCTTTTATCCTTTTTATGTGTAGGTATCTGAGTTGAAGAGAAAGAGCAAGAAATTGAGGAAAAAGGATGAAATCAGGTAAAAATCGGCGCTCCACCAGAGGACACCGGTCAAACACAGATAACCATTGATTTGAGGAGAAAATGCAACCAGTGGACGCAGACATTAACCGGTGACTCGCCGGTTAATTCGCTGACAGGTGCTAGAGCTTGCTGGACCGAGGAGGAAATTAATCGGCAGATCACGGATTGAAGCCGGCGAACTGCCAAAGATGTCACCTAATGGTCTTGGAACATCACTAGATTGCAGAAGAAAATGAATGGAGGTTCATGGAATGCAACCATTGAACCGCTGGTTCCACCGCAAGTGAAAAAATGCCTGAACAAGGGCAATTACGCCTAGCACTGAAAAAAAGGAGATTGATTTTCCTATTTTTTATATAGTCTAGAAGAAAGTACTCTGTACATACTTTTTAGCTTCTTGAACATTCCTTTTTCTTTGGAGGGAGAAGAACCCCATTGGAGGAGATTGTTGAATATTTCTTTTCCTATTTTCATCTTCTTCCTTAGCAAGGTATAACTATTGTTGTAAACATATTTTGAGTTTGATTCTGCCTGCTCTTAGTAATTAAATCATTGAGTTTATTAATGAATATACTCTTTAGTTTCTTAATCATGAGTAGCTAAATCATCAACTAGAGGTGTGTAGTGATAGGTGCTTAATTATATTCGGTATGGCTAGATTCATCTCAATATTGCTTAATTAGTGTAAATCTATTGAGTTCTCTCCAATTTATAATTGATGATCCATAGTTGCAAATGTTGGTCTACTTTTCTTACTTGATTTCAGCTTGAAAGAGAAGAATTCTAGTATTGGGAGGCATTTGATGGTGGAAATGGATGTGATTGTGTGAAGTTGGGTTAGAAATAGCCTAAACCCATATTCATAATCCTAATTAGTAGTTGATGACTAGAGATAGCTCTTCTATTAATTCAAACACTATTGGGCTAATTGAATTGTGTCTTGAGGTTTGAAAGGACTCGAGAAAAAGGCGTCCATCAGGTTTAAAAACACAGGGCACCGTCTTGTCCAAAGTTATTTGCACTTATTCACAATAATTTGATGATCTAGCATATCCTTATTTGATTGGCACCCCGTCTACACCACACCTCTAGTCTTCACTCATTATTGTCTATCAATTTTGGTTATATTGCTATTTTGGCTAGCTGGTTTAGAATCCACAATATTGTTCAGTTCATTTTCCCCCAAAAAATTTGCTATTTTATTTCCCTTGATTGGTGCGAGCTAACTCAAATTTCCTAAAGCAATGTTTGTTCAAATCATTCACAAGTATCTGTGGGATTCGACCCCGATATCCATTAGGAATATTTGTTTTGAGCAATGACCGTGTACTCTCTCTCATTAAGAGGGGTGTAGTTTGGACATTATCAGCATACTTGGAGAGCTGGGTGAACCTCATGGCATACTCCTGAACCATCATATTGTTCTACTTTATGTTGATGAACTTTGAACCCTTGCTTCCTTTATCTCTCGGGAAAAGAATCTGTCCAAGAAGGTTATTATAAACTCATCCCAATCCACTAGGCTATGCCTGCCCCACGACCTTCCTTCCACTATTTAAACCATATGTGAGTTACCCCTTCAGATGATAGGAGGCCAAGTCTGCACTCTCCTCTCTAGTAATACCCATAATATGAGTGATCTCTGGATCTCATCAGTGAACTCCTGTGGATCCTCGTCCCCCATAAAACCATGAAACACCGAGGTGTTTATCTTAGTGAAGTCTCGCACCCTAGCCACTGCAGAACTTTTATTTGGGTTCATAGGTGCAACCACCTGCTGGTTGACCTATGCCATCATGGCTTATGCCAATATATGAAAATTTGTCCTAAACTCAGCATGAGTAACTTGTTCAAGGGTCTGCTGGAGTTAGTGGGGCTAGCTGGTTCCCATTTCCATTTCTCTTTCTATTGGCTCTTGGGGGAGATATTTTCTGCAAAAGCATATAGCACGAGCTAGAATAGTAAGGAGAGTTAGACTTCATCGCATGATATAGAACATTAAAGAAGGGAAGTTTCCTAAAATGTCTCATAGCCTCTTCTTCGTAAGTGTGGCACACTTCACACCTGTGAAGAATATCCTACTTAACACGGTGTCGACCCAAGCATGCACCCCGAACGTGACCTGAGACCTAGAACCACGAATGACTCTAAGTTAACCCACGATACATGCATAACATAAGCATACAACCAAGTGGAAGTAAATCAAGGGACATAACATAATCGGAATAAGTCTTAGATATCATAAAATGTAAAACTGAGACAACATGAGTCAATCCGCTGAACATCTAACATGGTAGTCTGAAAAGCCTCTAAAATATAAGACGAGCTGAAGGGAGAGGCCCCCAACTAGCTCTACAAAGTCTTAAACTGAAATGACTAAGAGAAGACGTAAACCAAAACTACCATCCTCGAATGATGAGGACTCACCAACCAAAGCTGAATCAGGGATGGAAGCGTGTCTAGCAGCGGGGATGAAACTGAAAATCCGAACCTATATCATAAGATGATATAGTACAAAATTATGCGGTAAGTACTTTGAATATACTGTGTATGGAGGATAAGTAAAACATAAAAGTGAGGAAAACATGCTAAAAATCATGATCGTGATATATTCATAAGACATAAGATTTCTATCATAAAGTGAAGTATAATGACCTAAGGTATCGAAAATAATATAATCAAGCTTAACATGTTTGAAATCATATATATAAAATTCTTAAACTGATCAATGGGCCAAAAATAATATAATTTACTACATCATAAAACATGAATATAAAGTGACATGGGATAGAATTGGAGTTTCTTATAACCAACATATTCAAAGTGAGGATCATGGAGCCCAACTTGTAACCCTAATTGGGAGGGTGTCCACACCTTACCAAGGGTAAGAACCATGACTAGTGTGATGTTACTCAATGGGCCCATCCAGAAAAAGGAAGACACTATCAACTGGAAAGGACCCCTTATCCTTCGGGCAAAAGAAGATACTCTCAACTGGCGAGAACCCCTTTATCCTATGGTTGCACGTAGTTTGCGACTTGGGTTACCTGAACCCCATCCGCTTGGTGCTAAGTACTACTCCCAAAATATGCATAGTGCTCATAATCATACTTAAGGTAGGTCTGCATGGGCTAGTTTAAAATCATGTTGATTCATAAATTCCTTGACATACGTAAACTAGCCATAAAAATTATGCTAAAAAATTTAGCCATGATACATATCCTTGAAATTCATGAGAATCATACATAATTGGGTAAATCATGCTAACTTGAAAATAGAGAAATGTGAGAGTTTTTTCTTATAGAAATCAACCCAATCATAATCATGAAATACATGTAAAAGCATGAGAGAATCAGTCCATAAAAGAATATAGAGTTTTTGCATGAAAGGGTTCTAAAGAAATTCATGAAAATCACAACTGGAGACACAAGAGAATTGAATTCATGAAATTGATCTTGTATTTAGGCATGAGGGTGAAAGAAATCCTCCATTAATGATCCCACATACCTCCTTTTCTAATTTGTTGACTTAACTTGAGACCTAAGAGAATTGCAGAAAATGAACCCTAGTTTTCTTCAGAATCCTTAAGAGCTTTGATAACACCAAAACAACACCTCAGTCGAAGTATAAGATGGTCATTTATCAAGTAAAGAATCCAACCAAGGTTGGGGGTTGATCCCACAAAAAATATGATTAAGATCTTGATTAATGCAGTTATTTACTCTTTAAATTCAGTTATTTCCTAATGGGGGTTTAAAAAGAACAAGTAGCAATATTTTCAAAGTTGTTGGTATCAATGGATGTGAATTACTAAAGTGTGTTCCTTATGACTTCATAACTATGCAGGATTATCATACTTGTAATCTATCCCAATGTTTAGCATGCAAAATCGATAAGTTATATTCACCTAACAGCTGGTTCGCCCCTGTTAGATGACGATCCTCAATCATCCCAACAAGTCTCATTTGTTTTACAATTTAACCATTATTATTGATTTCATATTAGTTTTCCCATGACCACAACTCAAGCTATTAAGTGAAATTTGGTAGTTTCAAGTCTCTGTTGTTATTCCTTTTTTCTAATCTCTATCTCTCTAGATTCAAGCAAGTAAAGAATACAAGAGTTCTAACATTGCACACCGTTAAGAAGCATTTATAATGAAAGGAATAACAATGCAAGCATACCCATTGGTTTAGAATCACGAATACATAATCCTACTTTGTTAATTCATCATGGTTCCCACAACCCTAGTTGTGGGATTTAGCTACACATGTTTGTAAGATCACAATGAGAATTGATATGAGAAAACATAGTTAAGAACTTAAAAAATTGAGTAGAATAAATCCAAAGTAGCAATTGCAATTACTCTTCAAAATTAAGAACAAAATGATGAAATTGTTGTTCATTGAACTCTAATGTTGCAATAGGTCTCAAACAATGGTTAGGAAACTCTAAAAATTCAATGGTAATAAAATAAACCCTAAGGAAAGTTTTCATACAACACTAAAATCCTTTGTTAATTTAATAGGGATTGCAGCGTCGGGAGGTCCTATAAATTGTGGTAGGATACCATGACTCATTTGTTCTACTTGTAGCAGTAAATTTAGATTATGATCTCTTCAAGTACGAAGCTCAGTACGACTCATGGTATGACACCACAAATTGTGACTTCTAGTCATTGTTTGAACTCCTGGAATTCACGTTCTGTGATCATCACACCACGGGCCATCAGTACGAGTCATATTATGCTGGTACAATTTGTGGTATCTGCTCGTGTCTTAAAGGAGTGATCTTGACGATTCTCTGATTCCTCATCATGGATGCTCAAGAAGACTCATACCATGGTGGTATGATTCATACTGAAGCTCTTAAGATGCACTTCACTTTCCCATTCTTTTCTTAAATCCAACTCCCGGAACCTGTTTTCCCTGCAAAATTAACAAAAGAACCTCATATCCAAATAAATGTACCTAATTGCTAGCATATTTTCTATGTTTTTCGCATGAAAAGTGTCATAAAACCATGACACATCAATACCCTCAACTTAACACTTTTGCATGTCCTCAGGCAAACAAAAAACAACTACACATAATGACACTTAATCAAAAGAAACCTAGAAGACTTATGGAAGTCATATCAACCATTTGCACACATGAGCTTTAAACATTATCAACTCCCCTCCTACATAATCAAAATCAATACCGCTGTGCATATGTAGAGATACTTACCATGACACAAAGGGATCAAAGAGCGGCAATAGATTATCGGAAATCAACGAGTAAGCACTAATGACACCGACTAAGACAACTAGAAGCTAATAATGCAACACATGCACCCTCACAATAAAGAAGTCAGTACACTCATAAACATAGATGTATATCAAAAAACAGAAACTAACAATGAAGCACTCACTCTCTCAAAGAAGTTCAAGCAATGTGTGTGAAATACCATAGACTTGCCCTTATTTTCTCTACATTGATTCTTCGGACAGTCGGATTAGGATCACTATAGGGATTTTATCGGCTTGTAATATAGGCTTGGTAACAAGAATGATAAATATGGGTAAAATGAATCAACCCTCCTTGGCACTATGCTATCTTTGGCTCCACTTCTAACATTTTGTTCTTTTCCTCCCTTTTTTTCTTTTTCTTTTTCTTTTGGCTCAACTCACGGGTGTGATTTTCACTTAGCTTTTCTATTTTTTCAATATGTAAATATTTTTTTTCTTATTCATTTGCATTTCTACTTTTCTTTTCTTTCTTTTTTCAACCACACCGCACACGCTTTTTTTCAACAAAGAGCTTCTTCTTTTCATACCCAACAATTTTATGCACCCCTAAAATAAGCACCCTCAACTTAGGTGATTTGTCTGAGTTGAAAGTGCACCATGTCCAAGGAGGGACAAAGGTTAAACCAGGTTCTTTATAAAGAAAGTGGGAAGGTGAATAGGCTACTCAAATAAAAGGTCAATTTTGGCTCAAAATTCGGGATAAGAAGGATACTTATATCATTTGGTAGGATGATTTAGGCTAATAGTGGACTGTTTAGAATGACCTATGATCCTTTCATAACCAACTTTCCTCAAACCTAGGCAAGTCTAATTGGGCAAGTTCTAGATCACACACGCAAGGAAAAACTAAGTAAATACCTCTCTCTCACATGGCACAGAGCTACATTACCAACTACTTTCTATCTGGTTCGTGCACATAGTTAATATATAATTATGATGTTCA
>JACEIK010001066.1:245255-259011 GCA_018107945.1 Datura stramonium
TAGAATTCAGATGATAATAAAAAACTTAGCGAACTTCCAACTCTAAACCTGATATGAAATAAATATTGACATAGTTAAATATTTATAAATTACTATGTATATGAATTTATGATACAATAATATATATAGTTATCTCACGATTCTTTATAATATTTTTTTTAAAAATCAGTATGTCTAGTACTGCAAAGAACATCAACGTTGAGCTTAACAAGCGTGATAAGCTTAACGGTGATGATTATGAAATATGGAGCATGAAAATCTAGTATGCCTTAGAAGAGAAAGATGCTCTTGAGGATCTTAATGTGTCTATAACACCTTATGAAAGTGGAAATATACCCCAACATGCAAGAGATCTTGAGGCTTATCAAGCTTGAAAAAAGAAAAATTCTCTTGCTCCGATAATGTTGCTGAGCAGCATAAGTAATAATATTATGATAGAATTCTGACAATATGACAATGCTAAGGACATGTGGTTTGCATTAAAAAAAGTTTTGGTCATACTTCAATTTCCAAGTTAAAGACGCTTACTATTACGTTTTATACTTATAAAAAACATCTTGATCATACTATGTGTAAGCATTTGTTCTATATGTTTGTCACTACCCAAAATAGTCGTGATTGGCATCCATACTAACTCCCCTGGTGGGTGAACTAGTGATTTTCAAAACTTAACTCAATATCGAACATCAATAAAGAAATAAAACTTATAATAAAACAAAACGAATCATCAAACGAATAAATTCTTCTTAAAATGAACAAAGGATAATCCCAAGACCTGAGTGTCATTGCACCTCGACGTCTAACTACAGTTCTAGAATGTTTAACCAAAGAGAAAATAAAAGAAAACTGCAATATCCGGAAGAGGGACATCTTCAAAGAAATCAGCCCAAATTGCGTCGTTCACCTTCCAAAGAAATTGCTGCAGGCTAAAGGTAGGGACGAGAGAAGCTTTCTACATCGAATTCTACACTCAGAAAAGAAGTGCGGGCGTAGGGTCAGTATAAAATACGGTATTAGTAGGCATCATCGGCCGATATTACATAATAACATATAATCAATGTAAACATGATATAAAGCAAGCCCTCAACGTCATACCCAAGTACAAAAAACATCTTACATGCACTAGCTCTACACAGGTGACAGCCGGCCTACTCACTAGATTGAGCCTCTCACTATAGCGGTCACTTAACCGCTACAGCAGTCTCACCGCAACGAAAAAAGCTCCACTGCAGCGGTACTACTCGAGGCAATAACTCGACATAGATGCACCCTTTCAGCTCACAGTTTACAACAGTTTCTGCTCTACATCTCATTCAGTTATTACGCAAGTATTGACATCAAATGGTAATAATTCATCTCAACATACAATTTAAAGCAACTATTCACAGTATCCAACTCAACATTTTTAGTCATTAACCCGGAATGCATTTAGGATCTCTTCCTACTTTTCTCTTTTTATCACAGTTACAGATCATCAATTAAATTCATCCACTTAGCACATACTCACTCCAAATGTTCACAAGTTACATACACAACATAAAATAAAATATATGGTGACATGTTAGTCACACACCTCCGCCATATCACCATAAACACTTCTTACTCAAAATCAGTGTACACATATGCTAGAAGGTCTTATTTCCGCCCTTCCAGTCATGACCTGCAGGGGACTCTAGAAATGCATGTACTGTGCCGGTGTGGCATCCACTCCCACTCATATGCTAGTCTAGATGCTTCCCTCAGACACGAGATACTTAACAACATCGCTCGCCTAGATGCTTCCCTCGGGCACGAGCCTCTCATCTTAGGATATTAATACTATCCTACATCATTCTAATCAAATGAACACATCAAGGTGCATTATTTAACAAATAGGAGGCTAAAATCTACTCCTCTAAATAACAACTACAAACCAATAACCATCTCATTAACAGAGTATAATATCATTACTTAACAGTTATTGCAGTTTTAGACCATATCTTATTCACATTCTTTCAACAAGTTATCAATAATAAATGCTCGCAACAAATAATGTCCGAAGACTAACCATATATCAACATTTCACACAATGTATATGATATTATATAGGGTCTAATCCCTTTAACCATAACCTACCTCGATTTTGAACACGAAGAGTCAGTTACTCCACCGAAGCCTTGCCTTTTCTCACAGCTTCAGAATGCTCGAAATCTACAACACAAAGAGAGTAATTCATTACTCACTCTTTGCATAAGGGTTTTAGAAGATCAAACCCTCCCTTTCAGGGCACTTTCAAAAGTAAACACCTAATTTTACTTAGTTTTAGGTATTATTTCTCGTGTAACCCTCATTCTCAAATAAATAAAGCTATAGGAGTGATCAATACTCCTCGACATCAAATCAAACCACCCTATAAACTCCCCATAATTCAGCCCTAGTCTAACAGCCTAGGGTTTTTTCTACTAAAAAATCCACCATTAATGGTCTACAAGAATTTTAGGATCAACGATACTTGTTATAAGGGTAGGAAATCAAGAATCTTACCTTGGGAGGAGAGTTCACTGTACTGGAGAAAATTTTCGTTCTCTAGCCCTTCTGATCGTGTTTTGAAAATAATAGGGTAAAAACCCCAAAAATCCTACTTAAACCCACTTTTTTATTTTTGTCGTCCACTACAGCGGACCCACTATAGCGGCAGAGCATCGTTGCAGCATTCCAACAGTTACTTCCCGAATTCATCACGGCGGGACTCCGACCGTTATCACGGTCTAACTGCAACAGGAATTTTACCGCTGCAGCGGTCCCCCAAATCAGTAGCTAGCCAAATTCTATCAGTTTTACACTTAGATTATTTCACAGCTTTTTCTATCCTTCTCTTAGCTTGTTTCCAACACTCTAAGTCCATTCCCTTTCTGTAATGACATATGGGTCATTACAATGTCGAATATGGTAAATGAGTTGAAAAATGTTGGTCATGTGTTGACCGAAGAGCAAAAAATCAAGGCTGTGATTCACTTTCTCCCCCAAAGATGAAAAAAATATGAAAATACACTTGACCCATGATGTTATCATCAAAACTATGAAAGATGCTAAGCGTCATTGAAACTCGAGGAAGAGTTCCTCGGGATTGAAAACACTATTATAAATGTGTATATGACTAGTTCTAATTCAAAACATGGATATGATAAAAAAGGCAAGCATGATAGATTTTCTCATAAGAAAGAGAAATAAAAAGTCTCAAAGAAGACTAACATTAATTAACAAGGAGAGAAAAAAATTTCTGCTTCGAAGAAAAAGGTGGCGAAGCTCAAATACTATAACTGTAAGAAAAAGGAATACATTGCTCATGATTGTCCTGAGTCTAAAAAGGTAGATGACCTTATTAACAATTTATAGAGTGATGTAAATGTACTTCCTGTTTCATTTATTTAACTGAATCACTTTCTATATAGATTGTAGATTGGGCAACCACCGAAGATATAGCTATGGAAAAAGATGCTTTCATAGATTTTCGATGAATTCTACGAGAATCCAAATAGGTTTATGTAGGAAAAAACCCCAAAGAGGAGGTCAATAAAATTGGTACCTACAAACTTGAAATGTGTGGTGTCTGAACTTTGTTTCTACATGATGTATTATTTGCCCGGTCAATTACCAAATTATAATCTCCATCAGAATGTTGATTAAGTTAAGATTTAATTTTTTTCTTTTATGAACATGGTCTAGATATGTATTTGGCCAAGACAAAATATGGCACTGATTATTTTTTTTGATCGATTTTTTATATTAGATGTTGTTTAAAGATCCAAAAGTAGTAATATTTATTTTTTCTTATTTACATCTACCTCTACTTGTGAAAATGATGTAAATATATGGCATGCTACGCTTGGCCATATTGGTCAGTAAATAATGAATAACTTAGCCAAAAAAGGTCTTCTTGGCTTAGTAGAAAAAATAAATTTATCCATTTGCAAATATTATCTTGCTGAAAAAACTGCAAAAAACAACAACTTAGAAAATGTACAAAAGACGAAACTTCGTTGCAGTTAATTCGTTCTGACATTTGTGGTCCAATGAACATAAGATAAGACATGGAGATATTTAATTCATCATATTTATCGATGACTTTACTCGATATGGTTATATCTATTCGATTTCTCATAAATATGAAGTTTTTAGTTGCTTCATCAAGTTCATGAACTTAGTTGAGAATCAACCAGATAGAAAAATTAAAGTTTTAAGAACTAATCGAGGGAGAGAGTATGTATGATGAGTCCAAATAATTATGTGTTGAAAGAAAATTCAATGATAATTGACTATTTTTTACACTCTGCAGTAAAATGGTGTTGCGAACGAAGAAACAAAACCTTGTTAAAAATGGTTAGGTCAATGTTGGCACAAATAAAATTACATATTACCCATTGGGGTGATGCTTTACTCACTGCTGCATTTATACTTAATGGTATCCCTTCTAAATCAGTTACATATACCGTATATGAGTTATAGGCCTAAAAAAATCCAATGTGAGCATTTTGAAGCCATGGGGTTGTGTTTCTTTTATTCATAATTCTTTTTTCCGACATGAAAAATTAGATACAATGGGAAGAAAATATATCTTTATATGATACTTTGAACAATCTAAGGGTGGAAATGTATCTTTATACGATACTTTGAACAATCTAAGAGTTATGTGTTCATAGGTGAACAAGACAGTGGCACAGCAACTGAAGTTAAATCACGTGATGTTATATTCATAGAGAATGATTTTTCTAAATAAGGCAAGATAGGTCAAGAATTGTCTCTTTATGAAACTATGAACCAGACCGCTTCTGCTCCAAACATTCAAATAGATTTATGTGGGAGTCAGTTTGATAACAATGGATTCCTATATTCACAGATACATCATCTAAATTGAATTCTTAAATTTTAACATGCTAATTATTTTTCTTTCAAGACTCTTTCTAAGTTCAATCATTGAATATTTTTTTAAGAGTAATAAAAAAATAAAGAAAAGAAGACCAAATTTGGAGGGAATATTTGTACTACTGATTTGAGTGGGAGTAACTTACCGATTGATAAATTAATTTATCAATCTCAACTTCGACAAACGAGTCGTCCACAAATTCTTCGTCATCATTTTGAGATTAAAGGAGAAGCATTTATAGTTATTCCACAAAATAAAAGAGACATGAAAGATAAATGAGGCTCTTGCATATCCTGCTAACAAAAAATGGTAAAACAATGGAGGAGGAGATGGAGTCAATGAAATCAAACTAAGTGTGGGAATTAATTGATTTATCTATAGATTGTAAAGCTATTGAAAAAAAAGTGGATTCTCAAAATCAAGCATAAGTCCAATAGTAGTATCGAGAGATTTAAAGCTCGCTTAGTAGCTAAGAGGTACACACAACAGGAAGAGGTTGATTATGAAGAAACCTTTTCACTTGTTGTATATTTTGCTCCAATAAGGCTAATTTTGTCTTGCATCAAATGGATGTAAAAATAGTTTTTCTCAATGGAGAGCTTGAAGAAGAAATCTATATGGAACAACCATTAAGTTTTATGAAAAAAGAAAAGAGCATAAAGTATATTGACTTCATAGGTCAATTTATGGCCTTAAACAATCTTTCAGACGATGGTATTTACGTTCTCATGATGTGATTATATCATATGATTTTATTATGATTCATGAAGTTCATTGTGTATACATCAAAAGATCTAAAGGTAAGTTTATCGTCTTATCATTGTATGTAGACAATATACTTATAACTGCAAGTGACATTGCATATGTAAAAGAAATAAAGAGTGGTTATCATCTACATTTGAGGTGAAAGACATGGGTAAATGTAATACCCAAGAAGTGCGTAAGAATAGACCCGGAAGTTTAAAAGTTGAAAAGTGCAGAAATAGGGAAAAATTGCACAAGACGGGCCATGGAACGACTCGTGGCAACAAACCACGAGTCGTTGTATGCAGTCATAGGTTAGGGAAGGCTGGGTGGCAATGGAGACAACGGACGACACGATGACTCATTGTTGGGAACAACGAGCCATTGTCAGCAGGCGTTGGAAGAGGTTGGGTTCAGCAAATTGTATACAACGGGTCTTCCAATGACTCGTTGTGTCATGTAACAACACATCGTTACCGGTCGTTGTTTGGGTGCAAGAATTTCCAATGTGTGTGATGGATCAAGACCATGACTCGTTGGAAGAAACCATGAGTCATGGTGAGGCTCGTGATAAGAAGGTTAAGCTTTTGTGAAAGGGAAACAACGGTCGATGTAACGACCCGTTGTCTTAGAGGATGAGTCATCCTGTCCATCCGTTTTTCAGTTCCAGAGGCAAGTATCAGCAGTGCAAACCACGAGCGATAGAACAGGTCGTCGTTAGCTCTAATGACCTGTTGGTTCCGTTCATTAGTTCAACCCAGCCAGTTTTTAGGGCAGATTTATTAAGGGCATTTTCGAATTTTCCATGCTATGAGACCCTAAACTATGTCGTTTCAATTTATGGAAGGTGGGTTTTAAGGGGAGATAATTTATTCTAAGTCCCCGTTCATGCATGAAAGAGTATATGGAGGTAATCAAAGGTGATTCAAGGCTTTTCTCTTCATGTCATGACCCGAACGTACACCCAGATCGTAGACACGAGACAAGGGACTCTAAGAGACCCCAAATCGATCCATGGCACATGCATACAACTAATCTTGTTCAAATAAGCGGAATGATAATTATAAAACATAGCGAAAACGTAATTATAACATAACATCAAGAAACACTGGGTGTATACACAGCGAAGCACTATATACTTGTCTGAAAGCCTCTAATACATAAGATGGGTTGATGGGACAACATCCCCAACTAACTCGACCAAAATTGAACATAAAAAACATGAAAGTCAATCAAACGACCCTCGGAACATGAGAACTCACCCATAAGCTGGAAGCGTAAGCTGATACGGACTAAGGATGAGGATGAGCCTGAGATCCGGACCCTGTATCATGAAATGATACAACATAGAAAGTATGCGGTCAGTACATGGAATGTAATGAGTATGCAAGGTAAGTAAAATGGACATTTAAAAGTAAAACAAAAATCATAAGTAACATAAGATAAGGACATCATGCATATATCATAAACTTCGTGAGAAAACATAAGGCTCAAGGCTTTCAAATCATTCGTAAAACATTCATAAATATAATCATAAGTAAACTTGTCAAACATAACTTTAGCCAATAACATAAATACAACAATGCATAAAACATGCGAAACAATGGGAGGACTCGTAATAATCAATACCATCATGGTAAAGCTTTTCATGATGCCCCACTATCTCGCTCAAGTGGGTTGAGTCGACCCTGGCTTGCCAGACGAGAATCGTGCATAAGGCGTGATATCACATTTGAGGGGATCATTATCAATACAACGTATCATTAGAAACCCATGGTGGCACGTGGTTATGAGACACTGGCGTAGTCCTTTCAACGTCGGGCTGCTCGGTGCTAGACACGACTCCCAAAAATATGCATATAGGCTCATACATAAATCAATAACATCATGCATTAAGATTCATTGGCTAAAATATCACATTTATCATCATTCATCCCCTTTAAACGTGCTTAGCCAAGAATCAAATCCATTTTCATCGGCCAACATCATAAATCGATAAATCATGTAATTCGTTTCATAAATCATAATTCATTCTTCAATATATGGGAATTGCCCAATACTTCATCATATTCAATTCTTTTAAAACATGCTCATAAACATGGGTAGCTTGAAAATCATGCTTTTCTACCATCAATAAACTCAAATTATAGAGTAGTCATCATAAATCATAACTTCCATGAACTTTCATCAAATGAGCATTTTTAGATTTAAGATATTGAAACATGATTTGAATAAAATAATAATAGAACCTGCCCATCATTCATAATATGATAATTAAAACTCAATCAAATCATACCCATAAAGAGAAATCACATTTTCATGCATTTGGGTAAAACCCCATAGAACTTGAATAGGAGAATTCATGAATTTACTTGAAGTTTGGACATGGGTGGGAAGAATTCCACCCATTTTGAAACCCTAAAAACCTGGGAGTAGATGGACTTAAAGTTCCTTGAACACCCACAAAGAAATTGATGCAAATTTGGGGAAGAAGGTCTTGAATCTCCCGAAAACCTCTCTAAGCTTTTGCATGAAAATGGGCATGCATAAAGGGCTTAACCCATCTTATCTAATTCATAAAAATATCCAAAACGACGTAGTTTAGTCCTTAGAATCTTAGGAAATTATGAAAATACCCTTATTAAACGTAGGAAATTTTTGGTCGCCAGTCCCTACGAGGGACTTAACGGGTCGTTGCCACAGGGAACGATTCGTGGCCATGGCCCATTGAGTCCACTGCCCAAACATCCAAGGGAACCCCACAGGTGAATTCACGAGTCATGAGGTCATACCATGACTCTTGGTCACCTTCCATGGCCTACACTGCCCATCCCGACTTGCCAAAACATCAAAGGTAGACCACGAGTGACCTCAAGAGTTTTGAGGTCATGGTCAGGCCCGTGGCCTCCTCACTCAGGCCTTGCCAAACCATGCTGACCACGAGTAACCTCACGACTCGTGGTCACTCCTCTAGACCAACCTCACGGGTCGTTCTGTGACCTGGTGCAAATTTTTAATTTTTCTCCATTTCCACTTCCGGGTCTGATCCTTGGGTTCCCGGGGTATAACACTTCAATTCTTCCAAATTCCTTCTTGGGAATTCAATAGAGGTTTAGAGCAAGTTAATCCCAGGTATGTAATGTTCTCAATGGGTGATTTCTTCCACACCCATGCCCCTCCTCTACGATTTTACTAAAATTTCTAATAAAAACTCATGGGGTTTTAAAGTTGATTTATGTAAAAATCTAATGATTTCTAATGGGCTTTGTGATTTTTGAATATTTTCTTCCACACCCACTCCCATTCTCTATGATTTTACTAAAATTTCTAATAAAACTCATGGGTTTTAAAGTTGATTTATGTAAAAATTCCAATGATTTCTAATGGGCTTTGTGATTTTTGGAATATTATCATATTCTAATGGGTTTTGATCAACTTACAATTTATATTATTTATAATATTATCTATTTCTTGATTTCTATTGAAGTTTGCCTAATTATGCATGACCCATGATAAATCGATTTATGATGTACTATTTCCGTTGATGATATTTATAAGTCTAGCATGAATTATGATTTAAATTATGAATTTATAATATTACCCATCATGATTTTATGAATTTCAAGTTATATGCATGATTTAAAAGTATGTGTGAACCTTATGAATCATGAATTATGTTTTCGCCGACTCACAAGCCTCATTTCATGGCTAGTTCATGTATGTACAAGTATGTTTATGATTATCACGATTTAACTTTCCCATGAATTCATGCATGTTATACTATGAGCACTACATATGTTTTGGGAGTAGTATCGAACACCGAGTAGGTTCAGGGCTCAGGTTAAGCCCCGGATCTCATGAAGTATGCCACCATAGGTATGTTGGGACCCCTTTCATGACTGTCCCCAACCTAAATGTCCCTTTCTTCATGGTGATATCACACTGTCATGGTCCTACCCTTGGCAAGGTATGGACACCCTCCCCACTAGGGTTATAAGTCGGTCTTTATGTGTGCTCATATGGAGTATGTTTGTTAAGAGAATCTCCTACTGTTCCTCTTGATTTATGCATATTATGATTATGTATTTTGGCTCAAGTCATGTTAAATAAAGCTCTTCTCTTACGTTTACGATTATGTTTGCATTACGAATGTTTTGAAAACCTTGAGCCCTATATTATGTTATGATGTTTACGATATTAGCATTATGTCCTACTTTTATGATCATTTATGAGTTTTATACATGTTTTTAAATATCCGTTTTACTTACCTTGCATACTCAGTACATTCCACATACTGACCGCATACTTTCTATGCTGTATCATTTCATGATACAGGACCCAGTTCTCAGGCTCACCCTCCTCAGTAGCTCCTCATAGTTCGCTATCATCTTATTTGGTGAATTCTCATGTTACGAGGTCCATATGTTCAGACTCTATTATTTCTCTTTTAGTTTCAGTATCTTAGGGTTAGTTGGGGTATTATCCCATCAACCCGTCTTTCATGATCAGAGGCTTTTCAGACTATAAGTTTTATTCAGCCATCATGTATGGATCATATATTTTCCTTTCTCTATTATTATGACATGTTTATGTGTTCTTATGTTAAGACTTCCACGTATGTGAGTGAATTAGATGTATGCTCGTGTCATGGGTCGACTTGAGGTCTTTCGGGGCTCCTTGTCCCGTGTCTACGATTCGGGTGTACGTGCGGGTCATGACAAACTTGGTATCAAAGCCATAGGTTTTGAAGTGTCCTAGGGTGTCTGAAAGCCACATTAAGTAGAGTCTTTTTCATGGGTGTGAAGCGCGCCACACTTCTGACAGAGAGGCTACGAGACATTTAGAAAATATTTCCTTCTTCCATGATCTATGTCATGCGATGAAAAGTACTCTACCCTTATAATTCATGATATTCACGTTTGCAGCATCATGCCTCCATGTTGGGTGAACACCAGAAGAAATGGTAACAGTAATGATCATGAGGGTGCCAATGGTGAGAAGCATCAGCTAGCCCCACCTGTTCACGAGGAGCACGCACCAGAGCCAGCTACCCACGTTGAGTTTAGGACAGTGATTCAGATGCTGGCATAAGCCATGACGGCCCAGGTCCAAACTCAGATAGTGGCCCATTACCCTCGGAATGGGAATGCGGCGGCAGCTAGGGTGAGGGATTTCTTGAGAATGAGCCCTCCGGAGTTCATTGAGGAGATTCTGAAGATCACCCAGGTTATGGGGGTGAACAATGGGGAGTGGGTTGACTTGGCCTCCTATCAGTTAAAGGGGGTAGCTCACATATGGTTCAAGCAGTGGAGAGATGCCAGGGCAGTGGGTGCAGGCCCGATAGGTTGGGAAGAGTTCCATGCGGCATTTTCGTATCGTTTCTTCCATTGGGAAATGAGGGAGCTCAAGGTGGCCGAGTTTGTTAATTTAAAGCAGGGTAACATGTCCGTTCAGGGTACGCATTAGAGTTCACTCGATTATCTAAGTATGCTCCATAGTTGGTGGTGGACCAGAGGGCTCGGGTGAGTCATTTTGTGCATGGGGTAGTGGATTATTTGGACAAGGATTGTAGGATCACCATGCTACATGGGGATATCGACTTTTCCCGCATTGTATTGCATGCTCAGTAGATAGAGTTGGTCTACCGGAGGCAGAGGGAGTCCAAGAGGGCCAGGACCGACAGTTATAGGACTTCTCAAGTCAGGTCAGGGGGTGGACAGTGTCAGCAGTCCCAACACAGGTCTATCCCTCCAGCTCCATCATCGGCCAGCACGCCATCTAGGTTCAGAGGAGATTAGAGGAGCAGGGCTTTAGGCTCGAGGGATCAGGGTAGCATGTAGGTGGAGCACACCTTTTCAGCTTGTGCGAAGTGCGGCAAGAATCACCGGGGGAGATTCCTAGTCGGTGTGGATGCTTGTTTCGGGTGTGGCAAACCCAAACACAGAGTTAGAGATTTCCCTTCATCCGGATAAGGGGTCAGTGGAGCTCGTGTGATAGCAGCCAGTTCTGCCGCACCAGCAGCACGTCTCCCTCAGCAGGGTGTCTCTACTAGTTCATCAGGCGGTCAGCACCAAAATAGGTTTTATGCTTTAGTAACCCGCCAGGAGTAGGAGGCTTCACCAGATGTAGTCACTGGTATATTGCAGTCTTCCATATTGATGCTTATGCCTTGTTAGATCCAGGAGCTACTTTGTCTTTTGTGACCCCTTATATTGCTAGTAGTTTTGGAGTTAGCCCTGAAATCCTGTCAGAACCGTTCTCGGTCTCTACTCCAGTTGGTGATTCAATTGTAGCTAGGCGGGTGTATAGAGGTTGCCCCATTACAGTGTTGTATAAGGTTACCTCCACATACTTAGTAGAGTTAGCTATGACTGACTTTGACCTCATTCTGGGCATGGATTGATTATTTGTGTGTTATGCTTTGGTCAATTGTAGGACCCGTGCTATGGAATTCCGATTTTTGGGTGAGGCAGTTTTAGAGTGGAAGGGTAATTCAGTTGTACCAGCCGGTTGGTTTATTTCATATCTTAAGGCCAGGAAAATGATTTCTAAGGGTTGCATGTATCACCTAGTTAGGGTTAAGGATGTTGAGTCTGAGACCTCGACGATCCAATCAGTTCTGGTAGTGTGTGAGTATCCGGAGGTTTTTTCGATGATTTGCTAGGTGTTCCTCTTGAGAAGGAAATTGATCTCGGCATTGATCTCTTACCCGATACATAGCCCATCTATGTTTCTCCCTACAGGATGGCTCTAGCTGAGCTAAAGGAGTTGAAGGACTTGTTAGATGAGGGCTTTATTAGGCCGAGCAAGTCTCCATGGGGTGCACCGATGTTATTTGTCTGGAAGAAGGATGGTTCCCTTCGCATGTGTATTGATTATCGGCAATTGAATAAGCTCATCGTCAAGAATAGGTACCCCTTAACCAGGATCAATGACTTGTTTGACTAGCTCAAGGGTGCCATATGTTTCTCAAAGATAGATCTCATGTCCGGGTATCACCAGCTTAGGGTTCGGGAGAGTGACATCCCAAAAACCACTTTCAGGACTCGGTATGGTCACTACGAATTTGTTGTTATGTCTTTTGGACTAACCAATGCCCCTACAGCTTTCATGGACTTGATGAATAAGGTATTCAAGCAATATATATACATGTTCATGATCATTTTCATCGATGATATCCTTATATACTCTCGGAGCGAGGAGGAGCATGCCAGCCTTTTCTTCGCTTCGGTAGTGAATCACCTACTAAAGGGGCAGACCTGCACGCCTTATTTGAGACTACTAAGGCCGCTCACTTGAGAATAGTGCTTCATACCCTCAAGGATCATCAGTTGTATGCAAAGTTCAGCAAGTGTGAATTTTGGTTGGACTCTGTGGCATTCTTAGGCCATGTGGTATCGAGTGAGGGCATAAAGGTAGATTCTCAGAAGATTGAAGCGGTAAAGAATTGGCCCAGACCGGTGAATCCTTTAGAAATTCGGAGTTTCTTGGGCCTAGCAGGCTACTATCGGAGGTTTGTGGAGGGCTTTTCAACAATTGCAGCACCATTGACAAGGTTGACTCAGAAAAAGGTAAAGTTCCAATGGTCTTGTGAGAAAAGCTTTCAAGAGTTGAAGACTCGACTCACTTCAGCACCAGTGTTGACCCTACCCGAGGGTACCGATGGTTTTGTAGTATATTATAATGCTTTGAGAATTAGACTTGGGTGTGTGTTGATGCAGCATGGTAAAGTAATATGCCTCAAGACAGTTGAAAATCCATGAGAAGAATCGCCCCACCCATTATCTTGAGTTGGCCATTGTTCGATGGTCTGGATGACTACACGCAAGTGCACGTGGTCGAACAAATAGTAAATGGCTCAAGTAAGCCAAGTATCGATCCCACAGGGACTGGACTACAATAGCAAATCTACTCAAGTGACAATAAACTGTAACTAAAAAATGCTGACAAGAGTGTGAAAGAGATTTTTATATTTAGTTTCCTAATTTATGCTAAGTCTAAAAGAAATGTACAATTTGAGTCTGAACTATGAATGTGAGCATGCTGAGGCTAAAATGAACATGTAGAGAAATAAATTATCGATACAAGTTGATTAATCTTTCCTCCGGT
>JACEIK010001067.1:48676-60965 GCA_018107945.1 Datura stramonium
ATGTCGTTGAGAGAAAGTGAAGGTTGATTCCAAATTAATGCAACTAACTAGGGTGTTTGTTCCCCATGACTTCATAACCACAAGGCGTTTTATACTAGTGATCTATTCAGTTCTTAGCATGCAATATCGGTAAGTTAGCTTCACCTAAATGGTTGGTCCCCTATTTAGATGATTATCACCACACAACTTGGTCCGTATATGGATATATACTTAATTGACCCTTACCCTTGATATTGGATTCGCTATTCCTGGACAAGGTCAAGCTATTAGATGAGGGTTGATAGCCTCAAATCTCCGTTGTTAATCCCTTTTTCCATTCATTACTCCCTTGATCTGGTGAGTAAGAAGAAGGTAAATTCCAATGTTTGTAACCGTTAAGAAACAATTAAAACGAAGGAAAAAATAATACATGCATAAACCCCGTTCAAGAATCACTAAGTATTTTACCTATGTGTGTTAATTCGTCATGGTTCCACAACCCTAGTTGTGGAGGTTTTGAACTCTCATAATAAGTAAATTAATAGCATTAATAGAAAAAAGCACAAATTAATACTTACAACGATGAGAGAAACAAACTCAGTTGATTATTGCAAGAAAATAAGTAAGAACAATTCAACAACAATTGTCTCAAGCATTTTGTGAAATAAACTTTACAACTTGCTTCGCTTGTATCGTGTCAATTGTGTCCTAAAACTTGTCGTATCTAGCACCCCCTATTACAAAGAAATAAAAGGGTATTTATAATAGTAGATTTATTCTTGTTTGTTCCTTTATGGATTTGATTTGGGATTTGTAGCTCCTTTTCCTAGTTAAATTGGGATTTGACTTTTCTGGACGTTCAAACTTGCCCGTGCCTTGCGCCGCCCATAGCACCGAAATGCTGATGCGTAGTGCCTCTGGTTGCACTGAAATGGCTGTGTGGCACACCTCTGATTGCACCGGCATGGTTGTGCAGTGCGCAGGCCATAGCACAGCTATGCCTGTGTGTTGCCAACTTCTATATATTCGTCTCGTCAACCCCATTTTTCCATTCTTGCACTGTTAAGCCTCAAACAAGCCAAAAATCATTACATTAAGTCCTGAAAGCATCTAATCATGTGTATTAGCTATTTTCACAAATATATAACATAAAAACATGCAAACACACATAATTTATTCTCAAAACATAGTAAAGTATGGGCAAAATTATGTCTAAGAAGTGCGTAGGTACGCCCTTCATCAATACCCACACTTAAACTATTGTTCATCCTCGAACAATCTACTACTTCCCTTCTAACATATTAGGAACAAAATTCCTCCTACGAACAGGTCTACTTGTACTTAGGATCATGAGACAAATCTATGAAGCTCAAAGAATTCACTGGCATGCATATAGGATCAACGTTAAAATATCAAAGTTCGAAATCACTTAGCTTTTGAAAACTAACTCATCAAGCCATATTTTGGACCAACATGAATCATATATAATTTAGCAATCAAGATTTGCCAAAGTTTTACCATTGTTCCCCTCACAATTTGGAGAGATGTCCTTTCACACACAAGATATAAAAAAATATTACCTTGGGCATAAATATAACAAAATCCGCTCACTCTCCCAAAGAACTCAACATACATGCAAAAGACGACCCATATGCTTGCCCTTAGTGTATTACTCCACTAACATAGAATTATGAATCAAGGATCAATTAGGACTTAAATTTGGTTATAATATAGTCTAAGGGACGGGTAGGAACTATTTGGCCAAGATAGTAACTAATCTTTCTAAGCACTTTAATACTTCACAACACTTTGATTTTTAAAACTTTCTTCGATTTTTAAATTTTTTCCTTATACCTCCTTTTATTTTTTAATTTTTCAACTTAGGTGACTAGTGGGGATTTTTTTTCAATATTGAGATTAATTCACAACTTCTTTTTTCAAAGCTTTTTATTCTTTTTATTTTTCCACTAACATCACCCTCCTTGTCTAGCAAATTTCACTCTTTTCTTTTCTTCTAATTTTCACAGTTTTAGCTTTTCCCTTCACTTTTTCACTTATGCTCCTTTCATACAAAATTTTTCATTAAAGTGCTCTAGGAGTCATTTGGATCAAATACAAGTCTATAGAATAAAAAGGAATTAAGCTTTTAATATGGATATCAAAAGAATAGGCTAAGGCTCAAACATAGCTAACTGGGATAATTACAAGCAAGGTAGGTAAAATAGGATAAAAATAAGGCTACCAAAGAAATGCTTATATCACTTTCTAAATCCATCATTCTAATTTCGTTTTGCAAACACACTTTGCAAGTTCTAGATATCAATTTACAAGCATGGAGTATTTAAAAAATTCCTCACATATTGGAACAAAATGGTTTAACAATGGAAATCAAGATCACATAACCACATATATTTATATTGCATGCAAACATAATTAAGCCCATTTTTTTTCTTTTCAAGCACAAGAGTCAAGTTCCAAAAGACTAAGTGTTTCTACCTTTTTCATGCATTTTTGAGTGAATATAATAAAGTCTCAATGATGCCTAAAGTGAAGCACCTAGCATTCATAGGGTCCAAGTTCCTGTTCTTCCTAATGACTAATTTACCCTTAAGACGGTCGTATCCATCCATCATCGGGCAACTTCATGACTCAATGACTAAAAATAAAAAATAAATAAAATAAAAATAAAAATGTAGACTCTCTAGTCGGTTCTAAAGGACTATCCACCGAAAAAGTACCGAAAACAAAAATCGGAGAAATCCAAAATAAAATAAAACTAAAAAAAACTCCTACAAACCAATCAAGCATGCAAGATAAATCATAAATTAAAAAAAAACTAGGCGTACCATGTGTAAATTTAGCAATTAAGACATGCATAGTAATATGAAGTTCACTTCTCCCACCCCACACTTAATTAGTAATACTGTCCCCAGTGCTAAAACAATAAAGTAAAAGAGTGAAAGAAGAACTCCCTGGGTCTCTACTCCTCGTCATCTGTGGGGGCAAGAGGAGCTTCCCCCATCTATTATTTCATGTTTCAAATTCTTTGTAAATTATGATTTAACACCTGCACACTTGAACAAACACGTAAAAACAAAATAAAGAAAATCATCTTGGGTTGCCTCCCAAGTAGTGCCTGATTTAATATCGCAGCATGATATTGGTATCTTGATTACTCAGACTTTATCAAGATACCTGTTGAGACTATGGTCACATCTTGGCCGCTTGTTTCACCATGCTTCCTTGTGACACGTCAAAAAATAAAAGAAAAATGAAATATAGGAAATAAAGACTAAAAGTTAAACACAAGTAATTAATCTAATCCTAAACCGTATTCTCCAACAACGGCGCCACTTTTTGGTAACGCTCAAACTGCCACTTCCTGACAAAGTATGAGCGGACATTGTCAATAAAGAATCCAACAAAGGTTGGGGTCAATTCCACAGGAAATATGGAAGAATATAGAAGAACTCTAGCACTCAATATTTTGAGTCAATTATCTCCTAAGATAGGTGGGGGGAATTTATAAAAGTAACAAACAATGTCGTTGAGAGAAAGTGAAGGTTGATTCCAAATTATTGCAACTAACTAGGGTGTGTGTTCCCCATGACTTCATAACCACAAGACATTTTNAGCATGCCACTCATTTGAGAACAGCCAAATTATTGCAACTAACTAGGGTGTGTGTTCCCCATGACTTCATAACCACAAGACATTTTATACTACTGATTTATTCCAGTGCTTAGCATGTAATATTGGTGAGTTAGCTTCACCTAAATGGTTGGTCCCCTATTTAGATGATTATCACCACGCAACTTGGTCTGTATGTGGATGTATACTTAATTGACCCTTACCCTTGATATCAGATTAGCTATTCCCGAACAAGGTCAAGTTATTAGATGAGGGTTGATAGCCTCAAATCTCCGTTGTTAATCCCTTTTCCCATTCATTACTCCCTTGATCCGGTGAGAAAGAAGAATGAAAATTCCAACGTTTGCAACCGTTAAGAAAAAATTAAAACGAAGGAAAAAACAATACACGCATAAACCCCGTTCAAGAATCACTAAGTATTTTACCTATGTGTGTTAATTTGTCATGGTTCCACAACCCTAGCTGTGGAGGTTTTGACCTATTATAATTATAAGTAAATTCATAGAATTCATAGACAAAATCATAAATTAATACTTACAACGATGAGAGAAAGAAACTCAGTTGGTTATTGCAAGAAAATAAGCAAGAACAATTCAACAACAATTGTCTCAAGCATTTCGTGAAATAAACTTTACAACTTACTTCGCTTGTATCGTGTCAATTGTGTCCTAAAACTTGTTGTATTTAGCACCCCCTATTACAAAGAAATAATAGGGTATTTATAATAGTAGGTTTATGCCTTGTTTGTTCCTTCATGGATTTGATTTGGGATTTGTAGCTCCTTTTCCTAGTTGAATTAGGATTTGATTTTTCTTGACATCAAAACTTGCCTGTGCCTTGCGCCACCCATAGCACTGAAATGCCGGTGCAAAGCTCCTTTGGTTGCACCAAAATGGTTGTGCGGTGCACCTCTGACTGCATCGAAATGGCTGTGCGGTTCGCAGGCCATAGCACATCTATTCCTATGCGTTGCCAACTTCTATATATTCGTCTCGTCAACCCCATTTTGCCATTCTTGCACTGTTAAGCCTCAAACAAGCCCAAAATTATCACATTAAGTCCAAAATTATCACATTAAGTCCTAAAAGCATCTAATCATGTGCATTAGCTATTTTCACAATTATATAACATAATCACATGAAAATACACATAATTTGTTCTTAAAACATAGTAAAGTATGGGCAAAATTATGTCTAAGAAGTGCGTAGGTACGCCTTTCATCCCTTTGCTCGTAGGAGAAACATGAAACAATGGTTGTGCCTACTTGTATTTCAACTAAACAGGGTTGAAGGGTATATCCCTATCATCAACAACAACTTCTATCCTCTCACTAATGGGTTCAAGGGTCTTTGAATTCCTATTTTATATTCTCCTTTACCCTTTCGGTTCCCTTTCCCAAGTTCAACCAAAATCCAATAGATTTACTTAGAAGGTGATTAATCTAGTAAATAAGTAATTATAACAAGTAAATATATACTACCATTAAAGAAGAATCGAAACTAGCATAAATCAGTCTTTCAAACTTTAACCATCCACCATTTCCAAAACCTTAGAGTATGAGTTTAGCCACTCATAGACAAGTGAAAAAATAAAGATTTAATCATCATCATTCAGACTAAAATGATAAAAAAAAACAAAGAACCTAAGTAGAAACTTGTCTCTCCTACCAAGCTGCGTTACAACCCTCAATAAATGAGATACGTAATGCAAAAGTGATACAAAAGATTACTAACAAATGACCTAGAGGCTATATTTATAGTTGAGCCATCAAATGATGCCTCTTCCCTCAAGTACTTGTCTTTAAAATCAGCAAATTTCATCTTGAAATGGGTCTGGCATGCTTGCCCCTCCATAGCCCCAAGTTGGGCTCAAGTTTCCTCTGAAGTTTAGCTCCGGGCGCCCAGCCCCATCCATAGGACCAAGGAGTTAGCTAAATTTCAACACTTCTGAATTATCCGGGTGCCCAGCGCCACTCATAGCCCCCAAGTGTTAGTCAAATTTCTTGTCTCTAGAACCTCTCTGGCGCCCAACCCTATCAATAGCACCAAAATTTCGAATAAATTTTCTAAGTCTGGGATGCTTATAGGGCTCTACGCCATCTATCTTGCCAAGGTGTTGAATGAATTTTCTTATGAAGTTTTGGGCTTACCGCCCAGCACCAGCCATAGCCCCAACTTTGGTTCATAATTCTCTGAAGTTTGGGACCTGGCACCCGACGCCAGCCATAGCCCCAAGTCCTTCTTCTCACACTCTTAAATCTTCACACCTTGGGTCAATTTGGGCCCTTTTTCCTTGGTTTCCTACTCAAAACAACTAAAATCATTTGTTAGCATACAAAACACACAAACACATGAATTTATAAATTTTCTAAGGATTACGAACTCAAAAAAAGGTAAAATATGGGCAAAACATGGCAAATGGGCATAGAAATATGCCCAACATTACCACCCCACACTTAAACTATTGTTCGTCCTCAAACAATTCTTAGCTACATACATAAACTCATTTTTTACTGCCGCACTTGGTACCTCTATCAATTCACACTCAAATGTCTAACATAAAGCATAAGATTAAGTGATTCATTAAGATACATCAATTCACCCCAAGCACAACTAGAGTTATCACAATCAAAACTACACAACCTTTAAATTTGACTCATTTTTTTTCAAAATAAGGACAACATGATCAAGCATGAAATATGCAACAAATACTACACCGATTTATACATCTTGTGTCTCTCACTTTTAGTGATGTTCCTCTCTCATATTATCAATGCAAACACATGGAACATCGAAAGCAATGTAGCCTCACGCTCACAAATGATGTAATGCACATATGTCATATACCATAAGATTGCCCTTCATGTACATTTAGACTACTTGGTTGTTTCAAGAGATTCAGAGTACAAGGACTTTTTTTGGTCTTAATGTTAGCTAAGGGATGGGTAGGAATGATTTTTTTATAGTGATTACCACCCTAAGCACTTTTAAGACATTTTTCATTTTTCTTGTCCTTCACCTATTCCTTGTTTGTTAACCTTTCAGCTAACTCATCGCTTTTCTTTTCTTCTCATGCCCCTTTTCATTACTTGACTGCTAGTATCTCCTTATATAATCAATAAGGATTTTGTAATTAAAGCTCTATTTTTCATTTTTCTAGCATCAAGTAAACAACACAAGTTTTTGTGGGCACCCCCTTTTTCCTATTTTCTCTTCTTGCCACAAATTTCTTTTCCCTTAACATTATGCTTTGGTGGACCTTCACTTTCAAGTCTCAAAGTGCATAGACTACTTTGGATCAATAAATCTAAGGTCTCACAAAAAAAGGATTAAGCTACTTTCGTGGCTAAGAAAGAATAAAGCTTATGGCTCAAAGGGGGTTAACTAGGGAGAATGTGTCAAGAAGGTAAAACAAACATAAAGAATATGGCTCTTTCAAAGAAATTCCTTGATCATTTCCTGACTCCTTAACAACTAGCTATCCTACATACATTAAGGCAAGTTCTAGATGCCACAATATGTACAAATAAGACAATTTATCTCACCTCTCATGGAAATCAAGAATCTAGTCGGTTTCTTATAGCTTCGCATTCACATAATCATATTGAATGACATTTTTTATTATTAAGCCATTAAAATCATCTTGAGTCAAATTAAAGAGATATGTGTGTCTCTCATGGATTCCTCACTTATGCATTCAAGATGACTACTTTGTTGACTCTAGCATAGCCACTAAGTAGAATGTCAAGAAGCACATAAGTGTATAATCTATAACTCAATCCTAAAAATTAAAAAAAATGTGACTAATTTTCCTTAATACCGTCGTCATCCATCCATAATCGGGATGGGTCACTACTTTAAGATGACAAAAAATTGAAAAAAATTGACTCTAAAATAAAGCAAATAACATACTACTCAAGATGAACAATTGTCAATACATCACAAGGCATCATCCAGTCATCATCAACCATATTAGCTATTACAAACCAGGCCTAAATAATCATAGAACTACTACCACGGAGACTGACAACTCATGCTACAACTAAAAATTTAGCATAGATAGAATAAACAAGAAATCTTTCCTCCACCCCACACTTAAACAGTGCACTGTCCCTAGTGCACAAGAAAATATAACAAGTAGGTAGAGAGAAAGAACTTTCTAAGCTGCTAAGCACAATCGTTGTCATCATCAGTATTATAATCCTGATCCTGATCCTCATCATCCTCTCCATCAACCTACGTGACACCTGTAGTAGCATCCTCCTCCTCATCTATGTCTAAATCATCAACTCCATCGGACAACACCGTGGCCTCATTATCAATTAAAGGCTCCTCAAAGGTTGGGCCCACTCGACACATTAACATAGCACTCTCCTTGAGTGGGTATCTTGCCTCGAGGGCTAACATCTCCTCATTTGTTGCAGGTCGAACTCCTAACCTTAGCTATAAATTTAGCATCCCAAATTTGCGACCTTGCTAGCTTTCATCACGAGCCTGACGATCAGCTATAGTGAGGAGTGGAGCGGTGGAAGTGTTGGTCTCCTTCACCTTCGTAGAATCCATCATCTTACTTGCTAGGTTCCTTTCTAGAGATAGATGAAGGTCTGGCTCCTATTCCTCAATGCTTGCCTCTTGCAAAAACTCGGTCAAGAGACTGCCATAGTAATATTTCCACCTGCAGTTGTCCCTTGATCTCCTCATATTGTCAAAAATCACCGTATCAAAGTTGATTGGTATCCCTTTCATAATCATGTATACTGGTATAACCTTCTCTCTAGTGATGTTTGACATGTGTGTCCAAGGGAGAAACATGACACAAACTAACTTCACCCAAACTTTCACCTCCTTATTCAAGTAGGAGAATGCAAGTGTGGAGTGAGTGCCCTTGTGGTCCCTTACCCAATGGGTGGATGAGTTCTCACCATATAGAGTGTGACGGATGTCGCAGTAAGGAGGCTTCTCAAGCAAGATAAAGTACTTTGAAGGGTCTACCTCAGGTGTTCTAAGGAAAGTATTGAACCTCTTGTAAGTGAACCGCACCACCTTATCCTTATATTCACTTTGGTTCTTTCTCCAAATGATTTGTCCCAGTTTGCATAGAACTCCCTCACTAATGTGAGGTTGCACTCCTCCAGCTTAGCAAAGATGTATCAAACTCCCAACTCATGGACCTTGTCTCGGATGGTCGGGAACTCAAGTGCAAGGCGGCGCTCATCAATCTAATTTTTAGGAGCATACTTGGCCTCTTTTTGTGTGTTGAACCATGTAAGACTCTATATACTTTGCTCCAAATCGTCTAGCAGGGCCAGCCTTGCTGCTGATGAACTAGCTCCCTTTGTGCCTTCCGGAGCCACTTGAGGCTTGGGTTAGCAATCACCACTTCCTTTCCCTTCGATTCCATGACACTTGCCAATCAAAAATCAAGAATTTTACAAGATTAGCTTGTGAATAACAAGGCTAAATAAGTGTTAAATGTGCAAAATTAACCCCACACTTAATTCGTTTGCATACTGGTGAGACTTTGTCCAATAGGGTACTGAAGACTTCCCCCATCATCATCCAATCTCAACCATCCTAATTCATTCACTGATTCTGCACTACAATCAAGTTCATGATTTTTTTCACCTCTCCCCTAACTTTTAGCTTTTCAAGAATGCCTCACTTTGGCCATCCCTCTCACTTTCCCTCCTTCAATTCATAATTCAAGTAACTCATACATGAAAGTAGCTACATTCAATTCATTCAACAACCAACAATCAATTTACTACCATCCATAATGAATTAACATAAATTCTCAACAACTCAAGATTCTTCCTATTCAAGAATTTAAAAACTATGTACTTTCTCTCTTTTCAATCAATGCATCTACGTACCAAATTCATGAATTTTAATTCACCATCCCCATTCATCCCCACAATTTTAAATCACTATATTCAATCAAAAATAATTTAACACAACAAGGATAACACATTATCATGAAAGAATTTAAGAAATTCAAGCTCATGAAACCTGCAATATGAAACTTAAGCTTTTCACCAACAATGGTGATTTGGATCTTTAATATTAGGGAAAAGGGTGTGGGAGAATGCTTTTAACATTACCTAAGCAATAGAGAAGAGAAATACTTACTTGAGTTGGAGAGAGAAACTTCACCAAACCTTGAAGAAGACAACAATGGAGGGAAAATTAAGGGGAAGGGAGTTACGGGTTAGTAAGGGAGGAGGAGAGAGAATTTTTGATTTTTTTTCAACTTTTTAATGAAAAGGATGAATGGGAACTTTAAATAAAGGTGTGGGAATGGGGTTTTTGGTAATTTTAAGGTCTTTGAGTCAACATTGACCTATTTGACCAAAGAATTTTCAGCCATAACACCTCTCACACGTCGACCCCTCCATAGCCCCACATAGTTAGAAATTTTTTTTCTTCAGGGACTGGGGCTGGTGCAGTGCTCCACCCATAGCACCAACTTGATAGATTTTTCTCTTCTGGAGTTTAACACCTGGCGCCCCACTCCAGGTATCTCACCCTAGATTTAAACTTTTTCAGCTTATTTTTTCCAGCTCTTTTGCCTCCAAAGCTCTGTTTGTCTCTACAAAATGAAGAACAAAATGTAATTTTTTTAAAAAGATGGGTTGCCTCCCACAAAGCATCTTAGTTATAGTGTGGCATGACATTCATGGGTTGCCTCCCATACATCGCCTGATTTAACGTTGCGGCATAACTATGGTCACCTTCACTCCTTCATTCGAGTGAAACATTGACCAAATTGACCATCTGATAAACTCTCATACAACACATGCTACTCAGCTATCTAATTTCACCCTCCAAGCTCTAACGCCAGTTTAACTGTGAAGTCCTCATTTCACCCTCAGGATAGTCAAGAGATCGATTTGCAAGATGCAAAGTCACTATGGTATGACGTTGTTCATCTAAACCCATAGTTCTAAATAGATGCATCAAATTAATTCTTGCACCCAATCACACTGGAAGGGTGAAGCTCCCGGGGTCCTTCAGCTTTTTGGGAATTTTTTTGAACCCGAGAACTGCACTCTTCTGTGAGAGCCACAGTTTCAAACTACGTTAACCTCCTCTTATTGGCCACAATGTTCTTTAGGTACTTGGCATACTTCAGAATTTCTTTCAAAATCTCCACCCTTGTTAAGTTAACATGTATCTGTTTTATCATATTAAGAAATTTCTGGAAGGTTGAGTCCTTCTTCTGCTTCTTAAACCTTTGAGGAAATGGGGCCGGTGGTCTGGCTACTACAACTTTTGGTTGTGAGTTGCTTGACTCATCGACCTCACTCTTGGACTTCACAACCTGCTCATTATCAACTTTCTTTTCTCTGGGGATCACCTCACCCAACTCTTTACCACTTGGCAAAGAGATTGGTGCTCACATTTTCTTTGGGGTTCTTCTCGGTGTTACTTGAAAGTGTCCCTTGCAGTCTGTTAGTCTGCTACAGGGCCAATTTCCTTATTTGTCTCACAAGCTCATGGATGGACTTCTCCATCTCATTAACCACATGAGTTTGCTGAACCATCCACTGCTTCATTGTCTCCTTAAGAGAACTTTCTGGTTGCTGGCCCTAAGGCCTTGGATAATTATTCTAGAGCCTTTGGAAGTTTTGATTCCCTCCCCATGATGGATTGGCTGTATTCCAGTACCCCTAGTTATAGCTATTACCTGCAAAACCTCCACCACGACCTTGTTGTCCCATAGTGTATACAGATTCAGGGTTTAATAGACAACTTGAATATATGTGGCCTCTCCACATGCTTCACGTGATGGTAGTGGAGTCCGAACCTAATATACCTACTGTACTTAGCTTCCTCCTGGTGTGATCACAAGCTTGTTAATTGATCTTGGGCAAAATTTCATGCCCAAGTGATACTCAAATGCTTCATTTCTACTTGTTTATCTATTGTTATGTGTACATTATCATGTGATTCTTAGGTAAATGTGAATTTATACTAACCAACATGATTAGTGTTGTTTTGCAGNNNNGGAAGTTGGCAAGGGAAGTTGGCAAAAATAGGGGCTCCGTGATGGCGCCTTGTCAAGCTACCATCGCGGAGGCATTCTGCCTGGGATGATTAAAATATGTCAAATTCTAGTGGAGGTTCGCGTTACCTCCGTGGCACGGAGGCAGTGCTCCGCGATGCACTCCGTGTCAGGTCGAGTGTTATTACCTGGAACCACAATTTCCAGTGAAGGTGCGCGATAGCACCTTGGCACGGAGGCAAGGCTCCGCGATACATGTCGTGCCACGCTGAGGTGCAGTTACTTTGGAGCCGAGTTCCAGTGGGGGTCCGCAATAGCCCCATGGCACGGAGGCAGTGCTTCGCGTTACACTCCGTGCCACATTGCTTGTTATTCCGGAAAAAAATCTCAATAGTATAAATAACACACTTAGGTTTTATTTTAAACATTCTGACTTTTTGGAGCAAGAACGTGGTTAGCAGGTAGTTGGATGGATGAAAATTCTAGGGTTATTCTCTTCCTTTTTCTCTTTAATTCCAATTGCTTGTATGAATTCTATTTATTTGAAGATGTTTCATCCACAAATGAGTGGCTAATTCACCTCTTGTTGAGGTTAAGGATAATTGTAGAGGAATGTAATCATTAATCATTTCAGTTTTCATCTTTTCTTCAATGG
>JACEIK010001067.1:117832-159238 GCA_018107945.1 Datura stramonium
GGATAAGGGAGAAAGAAAATAGAAGAAGGAAAGACATTGTACTTAACGGAAGCTGACCACGACTCGTTGGGCGTGGTAATGAGTCGTGGGGTGATATAAGTGTGAAGTGATGTAATTGAGGCCATGCACGTGATGATTGGTGACCATGAGTCATGGTCACCCCTAACAAGTCATTATGTCAGTCGTTGCGAGTCCAGGACGTCAGGCTAGATAGTGTACTCGACGAGCAGCATGACGAGCTGTTTGCCCCAGTGACGAGTCTTCAGGTCGTCCATTAGGACCACCTAATAGTTATTGGACTTTTCATAAATTCTAAATGTCCTAAAGCCTATCCTATGTCGTTTAAGGCTCGTTTTAGGGGGTTTAAGGAGGGGAAAACCTATTCTAAGTCATTCATTACATGCAGGCAAGATTGAGAGGTTGAAGAGGTGATTCAAGGCTAGTATTCAAGGTTTCAAACCAATTTCCTCTTGGGTAATCAAAGATTTGGTGGAATCAATCCCTTTCAGGTATGTAGGGCTATGAGTGGGTGTTTTCTTCCACACCCATGCCCAATATCTATCTAAGTATGAGAAATTCCTATGATCAAGTTATGGGGTTTTTACCCAATTGCATAATTCTTTAATTTCTATACATGGGTACGATTAGATTATGTTTCTATTGATGAATTGTGAAGCTTGGGCAGATTTTAAATTGTTTTCAATCAAAATTGCGTTTTCTAATTTATGAAATTAAATGCCCATGGATGAGAAGTTCATGAAAGAAGAGGATGATGATGAATGTATGATGATGATGATATTTGATGATGAAAAACATGTTTCTAAATCTACCCATGATTATGGTATAGTTTTGAAAATGAATTGAGTAGATCCAAGCATGATAAAGTTTTGGGCAAAGCCCTTATATCGAGTATGATGATATAGTATCTCTAAAGTAAGATTACCACATGGTTTTGGAGTAAATGCTCCCACTTATCTTTGAGCTTGTGGTATGTTTCGAAATAAAGCTTCTCATATGCATGAATTTATAATTGAGATGTATGTTATTATTAAGCTTCGTTTCATACGATGTAGGTTCTATGTATGATTTCATTATTTAGCTTTGTCAAATGACAATGTTGAGCTTCATTATATACTATGTAGAACATTTCATGTTTTGGGAGAAGAGTCTAGCACCGAGTGGGCTAAGATTTGATCACCCTATTCCCCAGAACTATGCGCCAACGTAGGTTGATACTATTATATTATTGGGACCTCCCTTGTGAGCTATCCCGACCCTAATGGCCCACGAGCTTGATATCGATATCATGGTAGCGTACTTAGCCCTGACAAGGTTTTGGATGGCTCTTCCCACTTGAGTGTGATAGTCGACACCACGTAAGCTCTATCATGGTATGTCAGTTAAGTGACAAGTCACTCATGGTTATTATTTTATACATGCATGTTCTAAAAGCAAGGTTTGACTCATTCTTCATCTTTTCTTGTAAATGTCATGTTTCAGTTTTGAGTCATTAGAGTCAGTTATGATGTTATGAAGCTATGTATTGTCATGTTATGAAAAGATTATGATTTCTGAAAGAATGCATGCAAGCCCTCCTCTCAGATTTAAAAGCTTATGATATGTTATGAAAGGCTTTAAATGGTTTACTTTACTTAAGCGGTTTTAATTACCTTTCATATCTGGTACATTCCACGTACTGGCCGCATACTTTCTATGCTGTATCGTTTCATGATACAGGACCCAGCTCCCAGGCTCAGCCCCGCTCGTAATCAGTTGTCAGAGTTAGTAGCTGCTTGGTTGGTGAGACCTCATCCTTCGAGGGCTAGATTTTCAGTTTCCCGTATGTATTTTCAGTTTGAGTATTGTTGAGTTAGTTGGGGTCTTGTCCCATCAACTCGTCCAGATTTGAGGCTTTTCGGACTCATGTATGTAATCAGCTTCGGATGGTATTCTGATGTTATGTCGAGTTAGACTTCTTCGGAGTTTATATTGTTGATATCTTCAGTTTCTTGATTAGGTTAGACGTATGCTTGTGCCATGGGTCGACTTGGGGTCTCTCGAGGCTCCTTGTCCCGTGTCTACGATCCGAGCCTCTATTCGAGTCGTGACACATCTCCTTGCGTGGCATAGAGCCATTTTGCGCAACTATTGTCTTGCGTTGTCCTCGTGCTCGCACGCATGGGTATGGCACAGCACCTGGCGTGCTGCTTGCCTGGCATGGCATACTGCCTAGCACTTTGGCATGTGTGGCGGCCTGCTTCTCTTGGCAACTTCATGCATTTTCCTCAAAACTCCTTCCGAGCTTCCTTCTTGCTCGTGCATCATCATATTAAGCCCATCCTTAGCATGTTTCATGTACAAACATGGGATAATCACATTAGTTAGTTCATGCACACAAATATATACAAAACCCATGCGAATATACTTAATTTAATTGACAAACATAACTAAGACTAAGATATTAAATAACACTTGGGCATGTAAATATGCGCAAGATTAGTCCCTGGTGATCATACTTGCTATCTAAAAGCTGGTGCAGTAGAAACCTAGGTGGCCTATCTATATATCGGGGTCTAGGACCACCCTGTAACTCTATTTGCGAACCAGTAAGTCTAGACCTCTTTTGTTTTTCTCTCTTAATAACATACTGTTAGTGCCCACACCCTTCCATATACTGGGAAAGGCTAAGAGCTAAAGACAACCATGTTATCCTATTGTGAGGCTAAAGTACAAGCCTCAGCAAACTATGGAGGGCTCAAAGTCAAAATCTCACGAGGCCCCAATCTTTTAAACCTTTTAATATGTCTAGCATTTTGTGTTGTCCTTGTTTGTTGTAGAGCAACTACTAAGTTTGCCAACATGTGTATTGTACTCCTAAGATCCTGATCAGATGAAATTGGAGAATCTGAAGGTGGTGTTGGCAATTTTGTAGCCCCTAGAGGCTCCTGATGTAGTGGGGAACGCTGAGGGGATCGAGAAGATGTCTCCCCTTCGACCTTAGGTTGGGCCATATCCACTTATGGCACCCTGCTTGTACCTTTTCCTGCTACTGTGTCTAGCTCTTGGCTAGTTGTAGTCTATCGTATACCAGGCATCTGTAAAGACAGACATTAGTAATCATCTTAGGGTATAAGACTCAGCTCTAAAGCACGATTTGAATAGAAAAAGGGTAACCATGCTAATATTCCTCGTAGACCTTGCTTATAAAATATGGTGCACAACACATTTATAAAAAACACTCTAGTAGACACGGATTGAAGACTTCCTAGGATACGACATTTCTCTAATACCAAGTTTGTTACACCCCAACTTAGGAGTCATATCTAGCACCTGGTGCCATATTGGACCTTGAGCTAAACTAGTGTAACACCCCAAAAGTCCCTAAAATCAGACCTGGGGCACGAAATGGAGAAAACAACAAAAAAACTACACCAGATCACAGGATGAGCCGTCAAATGATCCGTTAGGACACTTGATGATCCATCAAGTGATTTGTTAAGAGAGGAAAGCTAATGAAGCTTTGAGTTTTAGAGGGTTTTGATGACTAGAGCAGTTATCCGTTAAGTGTGATGATGAATCGTTAAGAGGAGGCGTTAAGTGAGGACCAGAGAAATGAAATTTTTCTTAAGGGATAACCAGTGGGACTAATGACACATCAAGATGACCAATGGATCATTAAGTGATCTGTTAGGTCTGCTAGAGTAAAATTTTCAATCGAGTTATTAAGGGCATTTCCATACTTTCAATGTTCTTAACTCCTAAACTAAGTTTTTTTGAGATCCTAAAAGGGTGTAGTATAGGAGTTTATTAATTCCTAACCCTCATTCTATTCCTAACATTTGAAGTTGAAGATCAAATCCTCTCAAGTACTCAATCAATCAAGGTTCTCCTTCTCCTCCAATTCTCTTGGGTTATAAACCCTAGCAAGATCCTTTCAAGCCCAGGTATGTTGGGTCATGAATGGGGAAATCCTTCAACTCTCATGCCCAATTTTAAATCAATTTCATGAATTCAATTCTCAAATTATGAATTTCTTATAAATCTGGGGTAAGATCTAATTTTGATTAAAGCTTCATGATCTCTTCAATTATGATTCCGTCATGTTCTAAATCATGTTTTATAATTGTAATAACATGTTTTCTACTAAAATATATTATGAAATGTATTCAAGTTATGAGAAATTACCCTATTATGTATGAGTTTCATGAATTTCAAGCTTATGTACCATGGCCAGTCTTCGGCATTGTTTTCCATGGCTAGTTCACATATGTTATGCTATTTATGAATTTCATGATTTCTAACTAGCCCATGTAAAGCCAAGTATATTTTCATGATTACAACATGAGCACTATATATGATTTGGGAGTAGTATTTAACACCGAGTGGATAAGGGTTCTAGACAACCCAAGTCCCATAACTACATGCAACCGTAGGATGAGGGGTCCTCGCCAGTTGAGAGTGTCTCCCTTGCCCCTAGCCTAAGGAGTCCTTGCGAATTGAGAGTATCTACCTTACGCTACTGGATCATGAGTGATATAACACCTTCATGGTTCATACCCTTGGCAAGGTATGGCTACACCTCCCAACCTAGGTTACAAGTTGGTTCCCATGTATGCTCACTTGGAGTATGCCGGTTATAAAAATCTCCCACTATTTCATGATTTTCTATACGTATTCATATTCATGACTTATGATATTTTGGCTCAATATATGCTTTATGAGATTTTACTTATGATTTCAGTTATGCTTAGCCTCATGATCCAGTTATGAACACCTTGAGCCTTTATACTCAGCTTATGATTTGAAACTCATGTTTTGACTTACTTTAACCTCATGACTTTAGTTTATTGTTTTACTATCATGTTTTACTTATCCTACATACTCAGTATATTTAAAGTACTGATCGCATACTTTTATGTTATAGCATATCATGATATAAGTTCAGGTGACCCAAACAATAGATTCTCTCCCGCTCCAATTTAGCCAGCCTCAACTTTAGGTATCCTCATTATCCAAGGAAATCATTTGGTCTTATGTTTTATTTTCATGCCTTCCCATTTCAAACTTAGTTGAGCTAGTTGGGAGTTTGTCCCAACAACTCATCTTATGACTAGAGGCTTTTTAAATAGCTATATTTAGATGTTTCAACATTGTTGACTTGTAGTCCCGGATGTTTTATAATATTCTAGACTTCCTCTTAAGCTTTATAATATGTTTGATTTTTTTTGCTCAGTTTATGCTCTAAACTATGTCATTCATGTGCCATGGGTTTGCTTGGAGGCATTCATGGTTCTAGGTCCCATGTCGTGTCCGGGGTCTATGCTCGGGTCATGACAAACTTGGTATTAGAGCAACAAGTTTAGGTATGTCTATGGAGTCTGAAAGCCACGTTAACTAGAGTATTTCTCATAGGTGTGAAGCATGCCACACTTATGAGAAAGAGGCTACGAGCGTTTTAGGGAATTTCCCTTCTTTCATGATCTATGTCGTGCAATAAAGTTCAATTCACTTACTTCTCTAACTCATGCTATCCGCATTTACAGAAATATGAGGCAAGTAGTGGCACCTATGAACCCCAATGGGGGTGCTGCCGTAACGAGGGTATGGGACATTAACTGGATCAACCCTCCCAAGTTTCATGGTTCCAAGGTGGACGAGGATCCAAAGGAGTTTATTGAGAAGATTCAGAAGATCACCCAAATTATGGGTCCCTGAGAGGAGAGTGCAAATTTGGCCTCCTAGCAGCTCAAGAGAGTAGCATATATTTTATTTTGACAGTGGAAAGAGGGTCAAAGAGTAGGTGCCATTCCTATCGGATGGGATGAGTTTGTGATAGCTTCTCTAGATAGGTTCTTTCCTAGGGAGTTGAGGGAAATCAAGGTGGCAAAGTTTGTCAATATGAGGTAGGGCAAGATGTCAGTGCAAGAGTATTCTTCAATATGAGGTAGGGAAAGATGTCAGTGCAAGAGTATTCTTCAATATGAGGTAGGGCAAGATGTCAGTGCAAGAGTATTCTTTGAGTGTCACTTAGTTGTCAAAATATGCTCCAGAGATGGTTATCGATCCATGGGCTCACATGAGCAAGTTTGTGATGAGAGTATCTTATTTGGTTCTCAAGGACTGTAGGACCTCTATGCTCATTAGTAAAATGTATATCTCCCGATTGATAATATACGCCCGGTAGATCAAGGAGGAAAAGCTAAAGGAAAGAGAGAGGGAGACCAAGAGGGCCAAGATAGGGCACTTTGAGTTTTTCTAGCAGAGGACTGGTGGTGGACACCATCTGAAATCATAGTAGAGGTTGTCAACCCCAACTCCATCATAAGCTAGTGTTCCATCTAGGTCGAGGGGTGATTAGAGAGGTAGAGCGTCAGGCTCTCATATAAGAGGAACATGTCAGGGGAGCGCACTTTCCTAGCTTGCAAGAAATGTAGTAAGAACCACCTATGCGAGTGCATGGTTGGCTCCGATATTTTCTTCGTGTGTGCAAAGCCCAGACACAGACTCAGGAATTGCCCATCAGCCAGACAGGGTAACGGTAGAGGTCGTGTCCTAGCAACCACTTCTTCAGAAACTCTGGCCACTTGCCCATCTTTACAGGGTGCATCTTCTAGTCTTGATGGCGAACAACGTTAGAACCATTTCTATGTACTATTATAACGCCAGGAGCAGGACAGTTCACCAAACGTAGTCACTGGTCTGTTATGATTTTTCCACCTTGATGTGTTTGGATTGTTGATCCAGGAGCCACTTTATCCTTCGTGACTCCTTATGTTATTATCAATTCGGTGTCAGTCCTGAGATCCTATCAACACCTTCTCAATCTCTACTCCTATTGGTGAGTCAGTTATAGTAGGACAGGTGTACAAAAATTACCCCTGTTACCATCCTCCTGAGGGAGTCACCTCAGTCGACTTAGTAAAGTTATACATGATAGATTTTGATATTATCTTTGGTATATATTGGTTGTATTCATGTTATGTCTTGATCAATTTTAGAACCCAGTCAGTAGAGTTTTGATTTCTGGTGAGCCAGTCCTAGAGTGGAAGGGTAGTTCAGTTATGCCTTTAGGTAGCTTTGTTTCCTATCTTAAGTCCAAGAAGATGATCTCCAAGGGTTGTGTATACCATCTAGTTCGGGTTAAGGACTCCAAGTCCGAAACCCCAACTATCTAGTCAGTTTCGGTAGTATGTGAGTATCCAGAGGTGTTTCCAGATGATCTACCCGAAGTCCATCTTGAGGGGGAGATTGACTTTGGTATTGACCTTCTCCCTGATACACAACCCATATCCATTACTCCTTATATAATGGCTCCAGTAGAGCAAAGGAGTTGAAGGATATCTTAAATAAGGGTTTCATTAGGCCCTAGTAGGTCCTCAAGGGGTGCTCCAGTCATTTTCATACGAAAGAAAGATGGTTCCCTCAGGATGTGCATCGACTATCGTCAGTTGAACAAAATCACAGTTAAGAATAAGTATCCCCTCCCCAGAATTAATGACTTGTTTGATCAGCTTTAGGGTGCCTAGTGCTTCTCAAAGATAGACCTCGGATCAAGCTATCACCAACTCAGTGTTAGGGAGAATGATATTCCAAACATAGACTTTAGAACTCGATACGATGACTTTGAGTTTGTGGTTATATCTTTTGGACTGACAAATGCTCCTGCAGCTTTTATGGATTTGATGAACAAGGTGTTCAAGCAGTATTTGAATATGTTCGTCATTATCTTCATAGATGATATACTCAATATTATCAGAGTGAGGAGGAGCATGCTATCCATCTAAGGATTATGTTGTAAACTATTAAGGACCGTCAGCTATTTGTTAGGTTTAGAAAGTGTGAGTTTTGGCTGCAGTCAGTTGCATTTCTTGGCCATGTGGTGTCTAGTGAGGGTTTTCAGGTAGACTCTCAAAAATACAGGCGGTGAAGAACTGACCTATACCTTTTAACCCCACTGACATCAGGATCTTTTTGGGTTTAGCTGGCTACCACCGGAGGTTCATAGAAGGATTTTCATCCACTGCTACACCATTGACTAAGTTGACCAAGAAGAAGGTCAAATTTTAGTGGTTTGATGAATGAGAGGAGCTTTTAGGAGTTAAAGACTCGACTCACTTCAGGTCCAGTTTTGACCCTACCAGAGGGCACATATGACATTATGGTGTATTATGATGCCTCTAATATTGGCCTTGGGTGTGTGTTAATGCAGCATGGGAAGGTCATTGCTTATGCTTCCAAACAACTTAAGACTCACGAGAAAAATTACCTAAGGCATGACCTTGAGTTAGCAGCGGTGGTGTTTTCCTTGAAGATTTTGAGGCACTATTTATATGGGGTGCATGTGGATGTGTTCATGGACCACAACATTCTTTAATATATGTTTACTCAGAAGGAATTAAATTTGTGGCATAGGAGATGGCTTGAGCTTCTCAAACACTATGACATGAGTGTCTTTTACCACTGGGGAAAGGCCAATGTAATGGTAGATGCTCTTAGTAGGTTGTCCATGGAGAGTGGGTCTCATGTTGAGGATGGGAGGAAAGAACTGGTGAAGATGTCCATTAGCTTACACGCTTGGGTGTTTGCCTTATCGATTCAGCATATGGTGGTGTTATCGTGCAGAATAGCGTAGAGTCTTCATTGGTGACATAGGTTAAGGCAAAGCAAGATGAGGATCCTATCCTAGTGAAGTTGAAGGAAGCTGTCCTAAATCAGAAATTGGAGATTTTATCCTAAAGGAGAGATGGTGAACTCCGATATCAGTGCTGACTATGTGTTCCATACATTGGTGACTTGAGAGAGCGGATATTAAGAGAGGCTCATAGCTCTTGGTATTCTGTCCACCCAGGTGCCTGTCACGCCCCAAATCCTGCGAGGCGTGGCTGACACCTGGTGCCACCCCTGATATGAGCATATGTGATGCCAAAAAATAAAACAAAGACCAGAACCGATGAGGTTTGATAACACAACAACTATAAAATCAGAATAAGACGATAGACTATAGCAGAAGCTGGCTCAACTGGCCAACCAAAAAATAAATACAATATGTCGTAAAGGCGACGAAATGGAAAACAACTATACAACATGGATCACCTGGCCTATAACAATATACTAACACCACAACAATATCTATGAGCCTCTATGAATACAATAGTAATCAAATGATCGGGACAGGGCCCCGAACTGCCCTTAACTCAAACATCTAGCGACTCCAAAAGACCTGGAGCATACCGACTCAACTGGAACACCACTCAGCGATCAAGAACTCGATCTACCAGTCCACCATCACCTGCAGGCATGACTGTAGTTCCCCGACTAGGGCGTCAGTACAATAATGTACCGAGCATGAAAGGCAGAAACAATTGGAAGACTCCGATTAAAGATCAATAGATATACCAAATATCCAGAAGGAGAACTCAACTTAAGTAAACACATAGAACCTACCTGGCCCCCATAAGCCTGGAAAACAAGCAAACATACAAACAGAACCTACCTGGCCCTCATAAGTCCGGCAAGTCTAAAAGTAAACAACAACACAACAACACCTAGCTGACATAACTCACTTGTCATCGCCTCTAGACCTTTCAACGACCTCAGCTAACACCAGCCAACATCTAGCATCCACTGTTATCAAATAACATATAACACAAACAACAACTACAATATGATGCCAAGAAAATCAAAAGTAAAAACCAGTCTGTGAACATCATCAGACAAGCACTACCGGACCCTCTCTCAGCTGTGCACAATTAGGAGAGCTCTATCCATTTGGGAGAACCAACGACGACCCAGGAAAGCTCAGACATGCCGGACCACTTTCGAATCATGTCTCAAGTCGACACTACATAGGACATCATTCTCAACCCCATAGGTCATTTTACTCCATGGGCTAAACCCGTCAGCCGAAAACACTCTCGTGCGTCGGGTATCCACAAGCCACAAGGCACCTCAGGCTTGACCCCTAGCCGAAACAACTCTCATGCATTGAGTATCCACAAGACACAAGGACTCAAACACAACACATGCAAAATCAAAAATGATAATAATACATGCTCAAACAGCCCACAATCGTCTCTCAAACCACGCAACCCGACTATTACAACATAGTACTATTCTTTCACATCTAGCCGTCCACCGACGAGCCACTAGCCGAGCTAAGGATTACCATCCTAACCAGTCTATCCCCAAGAGTTAAAAATAGACCACAAGAGACTCTACTTACCACTAACATCAAGAGGCACTGCCAAATCATCCTAGGTGTTACCACGGCCGCCACGTGTCATCGACACGGTCGACACGATAGCCAATTCAAATATAACGAGATTATCACAACCATCAACCTCAACCAATATAATCCATAATTCACTTGTAAATATCATCACGTAATATTTTTCATAATAATAACCCATAACTTGCTACCAGAACCACAGGCCTCGCACACGACCTATCAACACGAGCCTAATAATTTTCCATGAGTACGATTCTCCGCATTCAATCCCGAGCCACAAATCAAAGAAGAAACTTATACCCATCTTTATCACCATATAAATAGAAGAACAAGAGTTAAATAATAACATAACACGAGACTTCAAAAAATAGCCAACACACACGTCAACACGGACAACAACGACTACGGAATTTATGCCTATAAATTGAGGTACAAACCTAACAATCTTAGCTTCAAGCCTAGCCAAAATTGAACCTTCAAAACCACGAACCTACTTCCTAAAGGCAGGCTAAGATTCTTCCAAAAATATAGTTAACAAACTCAACAAATATGACGACACAAACGAGGCATAACCGATAAGATTCATACGGATTCGGCGGTAGAAACTCCGAGACAGCAACCAAACGACGTTAACACACCTATGAACAAACTAGATAACCAATGAAACTACAAAATAAATCTTACCAAACTGCAGCTTCTTGAAACAACCATCACAACACCGAAGAAAGGCACCAAAACGCAAGTTACATGCGATTCCCAACTTTCTGACATCAAAGTCATGTTAAACCATGGATTCCTACCTTAAGAACACTTAGAACACTTAAGAATTAGTTGGATATAGGTTTCTCACTAACATACTTTCTGGAAATGGATTTGGATGAAGAAACACTGACCAAAGGGACTTAAATAGTCCTCCACCACCTTAGACCCTTGTGACGTGCCTATTTGCAGGGTCTCTTAAAAACGCGAATATATCTCTACTCCAAAGTCATATTGGTGAATGATTTGATGAAAGATATTTAATTTTATAGGTCACACACCCCATAAATCCTTATAGATTGGTAGAAAAGATTCGAGACATTTGACCTAAATTTCAGAAAATCTCAAGAAGGAAATTTTGCGAGAACTTTTGCTAAATTTCGTTCTACAACATGATAGACGTCAAATATTAAATAAAATCATAGAGTGACTCAAATTCATCATAACACTTTATTCTTAGCCTATTATGTACTCTTAGTCCTACCTAGAAAGTAGGATTTTACCGCTCAAATTATTCGGGGTGTTACAGTGCCACCAAGATGTATCGTGATCTATGGGAAGTCTATTAGTGGAATGACATTGTAACACCCCAAAATTTCATAAGATCGGAATCGAGGACTAAAGTGGAGAAAGTAGAAAAATCTGCACCAGGTCATTGAACGAGTCATTGAGTGACTCGTTATGCGACCCGATGAGTCGTTAAGTGACCCATTGTGTGTGCATAATTTAGAGAATATGTTACCTTCAGGAACACTAGATAGATGGTGTGACGAGTCATTAATACTCCTAATGAGTGATGAGTTGACCCGTTAAGTGTGTAGTGGAGGAGAAAGTATTGAATTTCCAGGAGACTTAACGAGTTGAGGGACAAGTTGTGGTGCCACTTCACGACTTGTTGAGTTAGTCGTTGTTTGGGAAGGATGGAAGAATGGGAAAAATTCCAGTAGTGGAAACGAGGGAAGGCCACGAGTCGTCAAGTGACTTAACGACTCGTAAGTCTCTCGTGGTGATTGGCAATGTGCAATTTCCTGTCGAATCATTAAGGGTGTTTCATAATTTCTTAAGTTCCTACCTCCTCAAATAAGTCTTTTTGAGATTAGAAAGAAGGGTTTTAAAGGTTTTACTCATCCTAAGCCCTCATTCTACTCCTAACTCTTTCATTAGAAGATCAAAGCCTCAAGTGAAGCAAGAAATCCCATCTTCATCCTCTCCAATCTCTCTTAGGCATCAAACCCTAGAAAGAATTCTTCAAGCCTAGGTATGTAGGGTCATGAATGGGGAGTTCTTCCACCCTCATGCCTAATTTCTCCTCTAAATTCATGAATTCAAATCTTTAATCAAGTGTATTGATTTCTAGGTTTTTAACCCAATTCTATGAAATTATCTATGTTATGTCTATGGGTCCAATCCCCTCATGTTCTAATGAATGATTTAAGACTAATGGGCATATTTTACACTCAATTTAATTATCAATTCATGAATTTCAAGTTATTATAAATTATGTCCTATTACGCAAGTTTTATGAAATTCAAGCTTATGATTCCATGATTTCTAGCATGATGAGTTATCTAGAATGCATGAGTGTTTATGAATTATTAACTCATGATTCCATGATTTTGAACTATAAATTCTATTTCAAGTAAGTATGATTTCATGATTTGGGCAAGCCCATGCAAGTTAAGTATGTTTATCTTGATTTTGGCCAACGCCTACAACAGTTTTAAAGAGAGATATTTGGAGTCAAGACTCCCCAGTTATTCATATTTAGTATATGTTTTGAGAATATGATTATATGAACAATATGCATATTTTAGGAGTAGTGTCTAGTACCAAGTAGGCCAGGGATTCCAAGGACCCCGGTCTCTGAACTACGTGCCAATGTAGGATATATTCTTATTAGGACCTCTTAAGAGAGTGTCCTCCCCCCCCGGAGGGCGCACCATGATACCACACCTCATTCGTCCTTTGCCATGGCAAGGCTTAGGATGGCTCTCCTCCATGTGGCCAATACGTGGGATCATCATGCGGTCATACATAGTGGTTTTCGGTTATGGCGAGTCTCCCATTATTTCTCATGATTTCAGTTACTCATGTTCATAACTTATGTTATTATGTTTTATAACATATTGACCCATTAATCAGTTTTTAAGCTTTCGCTTACGATATCAAGCATGAAAACTCATATGATTTCTTTTTTAAATCTTTGGTCATTATGTACAGTTTATGATGAACATCTATGATTATGCATATCTCAGATATATGGCCGTTAGCATGTAGTCCTTATTCTTATGATCTATTTTGATATATACTCATGATTTCAGCTAATGTTTAATTAAGCATGTGTTACTTACCTTACATACTCAGTACATTCCAAGTATTGACCACATACTCTATACTATATCATTTCATAATCTAGGTTCGGGCGATTAGACTCGGCTACGTCATTAGTCCTGCTCCTATATCAGTCCTATTCAGTCCCTGTTGGGTGAGTCTCATATTTCGAGGACATTCATTTAGCTATGTTATTATTTCAGTTTAGTTTCAGACTTGGAGTTAGCTAGGGGCTTGTTCCATCATCTCATTAGATATTAGAGGCTTTCAGATATATACTTAATATTTTCAGCGTTGAGATATTATCGCTTGATATATGCTTTATGATATTTAGTCTTCTGCTTATTCATGCTTATGTTAATTTCCTCTTGATTATGCTCTTAAGTTATACTATGTATGTACCATGGGTTAACTTGGAACCATTCATGGTTCTCGGTCACGTGTCTCGATCCAGCGTCCCAGCTCAAGTCGTGACAAATTTGGTATCATAGCAAAGGTTTAGATGTGACCTAGGGTGTCTGAAAACCACGTTAAGTAGAGTTTTTCCATGGGTGTAAAGCGTTCCACAGTTATAGGGAAGAGGCTATGAGATGTTTTAGAAAATTTTCCATCTTTTATGATCTATGTCATGTAATCAAGTACCTCTCTATTCCTCTAACTCGTGCTATACGTGTTTGCAAAAACATTCCTCCACGCCAATTCAATAGAAGGAGAAATGGCAATGGAAATGGACATGGAAATGGCAATAAAGATGGGCATCAGCTATCTCCAGCGGATCCCTTGCCTGAGCAGGTTTGTAATACCCCGGAAGTGCCTAGGAGTAGACCTGGGAAGTTAAAATGCATAACTGCTAAAAATTGGGGAAACATTGTAGAATGAGAGGTACAATGACTCATGGTATGTAACCACGAGCTGTTGTGAGCATTCGTGGAATGGGGTTAGGCCTAGTGACAGTGTAGACAACGGGCGTCACAAGACCCATTGTGAGGAATGTCGGCTCGTTGTTTGGAGTCGTGGTAGGATAGTGGACTTTTTCAGTGGAGATGACGGATGGAAACCATGACCCGTTGTAGGGCACAACATGTTGTGGTTAGGCTCATTGTGAAGGAGTTCAAATTTTCAGAAGAGGGAAACAATGACTGGTTCAACGACCCATTGGAACCTAGAACATCTCGTCCTGTTCGTCCGTGGTTTGAATCCGAGATATGGCTGGGACAGTGCATAGCACGGGTAGATACCACGGGTCGTTGTATCCGCCAACGACCCGTTGGTTCACCAGTCGTTTGGCCCAGTGACCTATTTTCAGCTAATTCAGTAAGGTCATTTCCGTCATTTCCTAGTCCTATGGCCCTACACTATGTCGTTTAAGGCTCGTTTTGAGGGGTTTTGAGAGTGGAAAAGCCTAATCTAAGTTATTCTTCCCATCAATGCAAGTTTGAAGGATTGAAGAGGCGATTCAAACCCAAATTTCAAGGTTTCCATTGGAATCCTAGCTTGGGAAATTAGAGGGTGTGAGAATTCACCATTTCCAGGTATGTAAGGCTATGAGTCGGTGCTTCCTTCCACACCCATGCCCAATTTCTATCAAAATATGATGAAATATCTATGATCAAGTATGGGGTTTTACCCAATTGTATAATTCTACAATTTCGATACATGGGGATGATTAGATTTCTTTTATATTGATGAATTGTAAGCTTGGCCAGATTCTAAATTTTTTTAAATACAAAAATTGTTTTCTAAAAACCTTGAATCTAAAATGCCCATGGATGAGAAATTCATAGAAGTAGTGAATGATGATAAATGCATGATGATGTTGGGATTAAATGATGAAAAGTAGGTTTCTAAAGCTACCCATGATTATGATGTTGTTTTAAAAAAAGGTGTAGATCCTAGCATGATAAAGCTTTGGGAAATGCTTACATGATGATTTAAAGTAATGATTTTCCCGACATAAGCTTACCACATTATTTGAAGTGAAGTTTCCCAAGTTTTCATAAATTCTAGCTTGTGGCATGTGGAGTTAAATAATTCTACATGTAGCTTACCACATGATTTGGAGTAGATGCTCCCACCTATGATAGAGCTTGTGGTATGTTTCAAAATAAAGCTTCTCATATGCATGATTTCGTAATTGAGATGTAGGTCATTATTGAGCTTTGTCAATAGAAAATGTTCAGCTTCGTTTCATATGATTTTGATTTATGCGTGATTTCATATTGAGCTTCGTTAATAGACGATGTTGAGCTTCGTTATATATGATGTAGAGCATTGCATGTTTTTGGGAGAAGAGTCTAGAACCGAGCGGGTTAAGGGTCGATCACCCCATGTCCTAGAACAATGCACCAACGTAGGTTGATACTATTATATTATTAGGACCTCCCTTGTGAGCTATCCCCGACCCGATTGGCCCTTCAGCTTGATATCAATATCATGGTATCATCCATCGCCCTGGCAAGGTTATGGACGTCTCTACCCACTTGAGTGTGATAGTTTGGACCACGTAAGCTCTATCGTGGTATGTCGGTTAAATGACGAGTCTCTCACGGTTTAAATCATTCAGATTACATATTCATCACTCATAATAATTATCTTATGCATGCATGTTCAAAAAGCAAGGTTTGACTCATTGTTCAGCTTTTGATGTAAATGTTATGTTCAGCTTTGAGTCATTCGAGTCGGTCATGTTGTTGTGAAGTTAAGCATGGTCATGCCATGATAAGATTTCGATTTCATAATGAATGCATGGAGCCCTTCTACTTATACTTGAAATCTTATGATATGCATGAAATGTTTTTAAATGATTTACATTGCTAGAGCAGTTTTACTTACCTTGAATACTTGGTACACTCCACGTACTGACCGCATACTTTCTATGCTGCATTGTTTCATGATGCAGGACCCGGTTCTCAGGTTCAACCCCACTCGTAGTCGCTTATCAGAGTTAGCACATGTTTGGTTGGTGAGTCCTCATCTTTTGAGGACTAGACTATCATTTTCCTTTATGTATTTTTAGTTTCAGTATTGCTGAGTTAGTTGGGGATGTTGTCCCATCAACCCATCGTATGTAGTATAGGCTTTCAGACAAGTATGTAGTACTCAGATTATGTGTACATCTAGTATTTTTTGATGTTATGCTATGGTTACATTTTCACTATGTTTTATGTTTAGTATTTTGCTTATTTAAATGAGATTAGTTGTGTGCATGTGTCATGGGTCGACTTGGGGTCTCTCGGGGTCCCTTGTCCCGTGTCTGTGATCTGGGTGCACATTCGGATCATGAAAAACTTGGTATCAGAGCCATAAGTTTTGAAGTATCCTAGGGTGTCTAAAAGCCGCATTAGGTAGAGTCTTTTTTATGGGTGTGAAGCACACCACACTTATGAAGAAGATGCTACTAGACGTTTTAGGAAATGCTCCCTTCTTTCATGATCGATCTCGTGCGATTAAAAGCCTTTCTATCCTTCTAATTCGTGCTATTCGCATTGCAGAATCATGTCTCCTCGAAGGATGAATGGAAGGAGGATTGTAGGTGGTGAGGGCCACGAGGATGGAAATGATCATGAGCATCAGCCAGCCCCACCAGTTCAGGAGCCTCAGGCACTGGAGCCAGCCGCTCATGCTGAGTTGCAAACTGCGATTCAGATGCTTGCTCAGACCTTGACCGCTCAGGTCAACCAGCAGGACATTGCACATGGTTCACAAAATGGCAATGCGGCAGTGACTCGAGTCAGGGACTTCTTAAGTATGAACTCATCGGAGTTTCTGGGGTCCAAGGTAGATGAGGACCCGCATGATTTCATTGATGAGATTGTCAAGATCACCCAGGTTATGGGGGTGAGTAGTGTTGAGTGCGCTAGTGTTGAGGCGCAGAGTTGGCCTCCTACCGCTAAAGGGGTTGCACATATATGGTTCCGCCTGGAAGGACAAAGCAGGTCGTTGGGGAAGGTCCGATCACATGGGAGGAGTTTCAGGTTGCATTCCTTGACCTGCTTCCTTCCTCGAGAGATGAGGTAGTTGTTAACGGAATTTGTGAATTTGAAGCAAGGGAAGGATGATTGTTCAGAGTACGCCCTCATTCACCCTCCTATCGTTAAGTATGCCCTGTGTGAGTTAGTGGTCAACAATGGACGCAAGGTGAGCAGATTTTGCATGGTATAGCGGTGATATTTTGACATGGACCGTAGGACAACTATGCTCCATCAGACATGGACTTCCTCTCACATTGTGTTGTACGCTCAAATAGAGCCGGAGGTGGAACATTCAAGGGAGAGAGGGCCAAGAGGGCTAGGACTCGAGGACCACAGATTCTCTCACAGAGATTCGGTGGTGGGCACTAAACAGCAGACCCACTGTGAGATCATCACCCAAAGATTCGGGCCGAGTGTGCCATCTAGGCCCGTAAATAATCATAGAGGGTGAGCATCGTGCTGAGGGGTCATAGAAGTAGGCCCGTGACTCCAAGATTCCACTTGTCACAAAAAGACGAGGGCACACACAGCGTTGTTTAGAAGTGGTCAGAGCTTGTTTTCAAGTGTAAGGGCCGAGACATATGCTGAGATTGTCCCACATGAGATAGGATCGTGTTGCGGGCCGAGGCCCACTTTCTAGTTTAGCAAACTCCTCCCCACGCACAAGACATCATATGGGGCATCTACTAGCACAATCCGGGCCCGTAGCTTATCAGACTTATGCCTTAGCAACTCGTCAGGAGCAGGAGGCCTTACCAAATATAAATACCGGTATGTTGGAGAGTCTTTCATGTTGATTTATATTCATTGCCAGATTCGGGGGCTACCCTATCTTTTGTGACACCATATATAGCAGTAGCTTCGGAGTCGCTCCCGATGTCTTATTAGAGCCCTTCTCAGCTTACTCAAGAGGGTGACTCTACGATAGCTAGACGGTGTATAGAGATTTCCCGGGTCTTGGCTTCATGTCACCTCAAGAACTTAATAGAGTTAGCCATAACCGATTTTGATGTTATTCTCAAGATGGATTTGTTATTTGCATGCTATGCTTCAAAGCAATTGTAGACCCCGTCGTGAGAGTTTGTGATTTCCGTGCGATTCTATCTTAGAATGGGAGTGGTAGTTCCGCTTGTGCCTCGTAGGTCGATTTATTTCCCTACCTTAAGGCGCAAAGAGAATTTCTAAGGGTTGCATGTACCATCTAGTTAGGTTAAGGACGTGAGTCTCGAGACCCCGACTATCCAGTCCATACCAATAGTACGTGAGTATCCAAAGGTTTTTCCCGATGATTTGCTGTGTGTCCCTCCCGAGCCGGGAGATTGATTTCTGTGATAGATCTTTTTCCCAACACGTAGCCTATATCTATTCCACCTTATAGAATGGCTCCAACCGAGATAAAAGAGTTGAAGGACTCATAGATAAGGGATTAATTAGGCCGAGTAAGTCTCCATGGGGTGCACCAGCTGTTGTTTGTTTGAAGAAGGATGGTTCGCTCCGCATGCACTGACTATCGATAGTTGAATAAGGTCACCGTCGAGAATAGGTATCCTCTACCTAGGATCGATATTGTTTGACCAAATTCTCTGGTGGTGCCAAGTGTTTCTTCAAGATTGATCTCAGATTTGGGTATCACCGTGGTTCAGAAAGTGACATCCCAAAATCGCCAGACCTCTGCATGGTCATTACGAATTTGTTTGTTATGTCTTTTGGACTAACCGATTCCCCTAAAGCTTTTACAGGATCTAATAAACAGGTGTTCACGGCATATTTGGACATGTTCGTGATTGTGTTCCATAATGACATCCTTATATACTGGCGAGGAGGAGCATGTCGCCCATTTGAGGGTGGTTCTACAGAGTCTTAAGGATCGCTAGTTGTATGTGAAGTTCAAGAAATGTGAGTTTTGGTCGACTTGGTGGCATTTAGGCCATGTGGTATTAGGTGAGGGCATAAAAGTAGACTCTCAAAAGATTGAGGCGGTAAAGAACTCGGGCCTGGGACCGGGTGAACCCACGATATCGTATTTTTTGGGCTTAAAGGTGTTACTAATGTAGATTTGTGGAGGGATTTTAATCCATTGCATCACCATTGACCAAGTTGACTCGTAAGGCGTGAAGTTTCAATGGCTCCGAGGCTTGTGAGAAAAGCCCAAGAGTTGAAGATTCGACTCACTTCATTACCAAGTACGACTCTTACCCGAGGGACGGATGGCGTTGTAGTGTATTGTGATGCTTTGCGAGTTGGACTCAGTGTGTGGTTGATGCAACATGGGAAAGTGATAGCATATGCCTCAAGACAGTTGAAAGTTCATGAAAAGAATTACCCGACCCATGATCTTGAATTGGCCGCGGTGGTGTTTGCATTGAAGATATTGTGGCATTACTTGTATGGGGTCCACGTGGATGTATTCGCAGATCACAAGAGCTTGCAATATGTGTTCACGCAGAAAGATCTCAATCTTCAGCAAAGGAGGTGGTTGGAGTTACTAAAGGAATACAACATGAGTGTCCTCTACCACTGGGCAAGGCTAATGTGGTTGCAGATGTGCTTAGTAGGATCTCTATGGAGAGTGTGTCCCACGTGGATGAGGGAAAGAAGGAGTTGGTGAGAGACGTCCATCGACTTGCAAGGATTTTAGTTAGATTGATCGACTCGATCGATGGCGGCATTATTGTGCAGAATGGGGAAGAATCGTCCTTGGTGGTTGATGTCAAGTCTAAGCAAGATGAGATTCCAATTTTGAGGAAGCTGAAGGAGGCGGTGCGGAGTCAGAAGGTGGAGGGTATCTCCCAAGGGGGAGATGGTGTATTGTGGTACTAGGGTCATTTATGTGTTCCAGATGTCGATAATTTGAGAGACCGAATATTTCATGAGGCACATGGATCCAGGTATTCTATCCTTTCGGGTACTACCAAGATATATCATGACGTGCGGGAAATATATTGGTGGAATGGCATGATGAAGGATATTGCAGAATTCGTAGCCAAGTGCCCGAACTGTCAGCAAGTGAAAGTTTAGCATCAAAGGTCGGGAGTCGTACTTCAGGATATTGCATTCCCACTTGGAAGTGGGAAGATATTAATATGGATTTCATTACAGGCCTACCTCGTACTCGTCGACACTATGATTCTACTTGCGTGGTGGTAGACAGGTTGACCAAGGCAACACACTTTCTACCGGTCAAAATGACATATTCAGCGGATAATTATGCCAAGTTGTATATTTGGGAGTTGGTCCGGCTTCATGAAGTTCCCTTGTCCATTATTTCAGACCGAGGTACTCAGTTTACCTCTCAGTTTTGGCGGTCTTTCCAAAAAGGGCTTGGGACTCAGGTTAAGCTCAGCACAACATTCCATCCGCAAATGGATGGCCAGGCGGAGCAAACAATTCAAACTCTCGAGGACATGTTGAGAGCTTGTGTGATGGACTTTAAAGGTAGTTGGGATGATTATTTTCCCGTAATCAAGTTTTCTTATAATAACAGTTATCACTCTAGTATCCAAATGGCACCGCTCAAGGCTCTTTACGGGCGAAGGTGTAGATCTCCCATAGGATGGTTTGAGGTTTGTGAGGCAGCTATGATAGGGCCATATTCGGTTTATGAGGCAATGGTAAAAGTTTAGTTGATAAGGGACAGGCTGAAGACCGCTCAGAGCCATCAGTAATCATATGCTGACGTGAGGAGAAGAGATTTGGAGTTTAATGTGGAAGACTAGGTATTTCTAAAGGTATCTCCTATGAAGGGAGTCACGTGGTTTGGAAGGAAAGGGAAACTGAGTCCCCGATATGTTGGTCCTTACCGGGTTATGAGGAGAGTTGGTAAGGTGGCGTATAAGCTGTACTTGCCATTGGAGTTATCTTCAGTTCATCCCATGTTTCATGTGTCACTTTTGAAGAAATGTTTGGGTGATCCAGCATTAGTAGTTTCGGTGGACAACGTTGGTGTAAAAGACAGCCTCAGTTATGAAGAAATTCCCGTTGAAATCTTGGATCGTCGGTTTGGAAGCTAAGGAACAAGAAAGTAACTTCAGTTAAGGTATTATGGAGAAATCAACATGTTGAAGGAGCTACGTGGGAAGCCAAAGCGGATATGATGACTAGATACCCACATTTGTTCTCTACTGGCTCAATTTCAGCTTGAGGTATCAGTTTTGCACTTAGACTCTATTTAGTCTTCATGTTTAAATTACATGCACAAGTTTCTTTTATGTAGGTGGATGTGTGTATGATTGGTGAATTCAATTTAGTTATGTGTTTTGAACCAGAGGTAGTCATTCTATCAGTTTTCGGTTAAAAGTGACTAGTTTTGAATATGATAGATAGTATGTTTCTGTTTTCTTCTTTTTTCCAACATTCGAGGATGAATGTTCCCAAGGGGGAGATATTATAATACCCCGAAAGTGCCTAGGAGTAGACCGGGGAAGCTAAAATGCAAAACTACTGAAAATTGGGGAAAAGTTGCAGAACAAGAGGTACAATGGCTCATGGTATGTACCAACGAGCCATTGTGAGCAGTCGTGGAATGGGGTTAGGCCTGGTGGAAGTGTAGAAAATGAGCGTCACAATGACCCATTGTGAGGAAGGACAACCCGTTGTCTGGAGTCGTGGTAGGATAGTGGACTTTTTCAGTGGAGATGACGGATGGAAACCACGACCCATTGTAGGGCACAATGTGTCGTGGTTAGGCTTGTTGTGAACAAGTTCAGATTTTCAGGACAGGGAAACAACGACTGGTTCAACGGCCTGTTGGAACCTAGACAACTTGTCCTGTTCGTCCGTGGTTTTAACCCGAGATATGGCTAGGACAATGCATAGCACGGGTAGATACCACGGGTTGCGGTATCCTCCAACGACCCGCTGGTTCACCCGTCGTTTGGCCTAGTGACTTTTTTTCAGGGAATTCAGTAAAGGCATTTCCGTCATTTCCTAGTCCTAAGGCCCTATACTACATCGTTTAAGGCTCGTTTTGAGGGGTTTTGAGAGGGGAAAAACCTACTATAAGTTATTCTTCCCATGCATGCAAGTTTGAAGGATTGAAGAGGTGATTCAAGGCTAAATTTCAAGGTTTCCATTGGAATCCTAGCTTGGGCAATTAGAGGGTGTGAGAATTCACCATTTCTAGGTATGTAAGGCAATGAGTGGGTGCTTCCTTCCACACCCATGCCCAATTTCTATCAAAATATGATGAAATGTCTATGATCAAGTATGGGGTTTTACCCAATTGTATAATTCTACAATTTTGATACATGGGGATGATTAGATTGTTTTATATTGATGAATTGTAAGCTTGGGAAGATTCTAAATTTTTTTCAATACAAAAGTTGTTTTCCAAAATCCTCGAATCTAAAATGCCCATGGATGAGAAATTCATAAAAGTAGTGAATGATGATGAATGCGAGATTAAATGATGAAAAGTAGGTTTCTAAAGCAACCCATGATTATCATGTTGTTTTCAACAAAAAAGTGTAGATCCTAGCATGATAAAGCTTTGGGCAATGCTCACATGATGATTTAGAGTGATGATTTTCCCGACATAAGCTTACCACATGATTTGGAGTAGATGCTCCCACCTATGATAGAGCTTGTGGTATGTTTTGAAATAAAGCTTCTCATATGCATGATTTCATAATTGAGATGTAGGTCATTATTGAGCTTTGTCAATAGACAATGTTGAGCTTCTTCAATAGATGATGTTGAGCTTCGTTATATATGATATAGCATGTTTTTAGGGGAATAGTCTAGCACCAAGTGGGTTAAGGGTCGATCACCCCATGCCCCAGAACTAAGCGCCAACATAGGTTAATACTATTATATTACTGGGACCTCCGTTGTGAGCTATCCCCGACCCGATTGACCCTTCAGCTTGATATCGATATCATGATATCGTCTATCGCCATAGCAAGGTTATGGACGGCTCTACCCACTTGAGTGTGATAGTTGGGACCACGTAAGCTCTGTTGTGGTATGTCGGTTAAGTTACGAGTCTCCCACGGTTCAAATCATTCAGATTGCATATTCATCACTCATGATTATTATCTTATGCATGCATGTTCAAAAAGCAAGATTTTACTCATTGTTTATCTTTTGATGTAAATGTTATGTTCATCTTTGAGTCATTCGAGTCGGTCATGATGTTGTGAAGTTAAGCATGGTCATGGAATGATAAGATTTCGATTTCAGAATGAATGCATGTAGCCCTTCTACTTATACTTGAAAGCTTATGATATGCATGAAATATTTTTAAATGATTTACTTTTCTAGAGAGGTTTTACTTACCTTTCATACTCAGTACATTCCACGTACCGACCGCATACTTTCTATGTTGCATCGTTTCATGGTGCATGACCCAGTTCTCAGGTTTAGCCCCGCTCATAGTCGCTTATCAGAGTTAGCACCTGTTTGGTTGGTGAGCCCTCATCTTTCGAGGACTAGACTATCATTTTCCTTTATGTATTTTCAGTTTCAGTATTACTGAGTTAGTTGGGGATGTTGTTCCATCAACCCATCATATGTAGTAAAGGCTTTAAGATAAGTATGTTGTACTCAACTTATGTGTACGTCTAGTATTTTCTGATGTTATGCTATGGTTACGTTTCTGCTATGCTTTATGTTTAGTATTTCACTTATTTAAATGAGATTAGTTGTATGCATGTGCCATATATCAACTTGGGGTCTCTCGGGGTCCCTTGTCCCATGTCTACGATCTGGGTGCACGTTCGGGTCATGACAAGGTTACTCATTTTAGGGCAGAATTTCAGATGTTAGCACAGGCCATGACCACTTAGGTCAACTACTACGCAGTGACCCACATTCTCCAGAATGGGAATGAAACAGCGGTGAGAGTGCGAGACTTCCTCAGGTTGAACCCACCCGAGTTTCTTGGGTCGAAGGTAGATGAGGACCCATATGTGTTTATTGATGAGGTGTAGAAGATAACCCAGATTATAGGGGTGACTGAGGAGGAGAGTGTAGACATAGACTCCTATCAGTTGAAGGGGGTTTCTCACATATGGTTCTGACAGTGGAAGGAGAGGAAGGGAGTAGGTATGGTTCCCATAGGTAAGGACAAGTTTGTGACTGCTTTCTTAGACAGGTTCTTTCCTTGAGAGTTGAGGGAGACAAAGACAGCTAAGTTTGTCAATTTGAAGAAAAACTACAGGACTATCCAAGAGTATGCTTTAGATTTTACCTAGTTGTCCAATTATACATCGAAAATGGTTGCTGATTCGAGGGCTCGTATAAGCAATTTTGTGAATGGAGTAGAAAAATTACTGGTCAAGGAGTGCAGGACCGCCATGTTGATCAATGATATAGATTTCTCTTGAATGGTCATATATGCCCAACAGATAGAGGCGGAGTAGATGAAGCAGAAGGAGAGAGAGGCCAAGATGACCAGGACAGGGAGTCATGGGCGCTTTCAACAGATATCAGGTGGTGGACCTCGACCTCAGTTCCACCAGAGGTCGTCAGCCCAAGCTCCTTCATCAGCTAGCGTTCTATCCATACCTTGAGGATATTAGATAGGTAGAGTGTCAAGCTCTAGGAGATAGAGGAGCATGTCAGGGGAGCACACTTTTTTGTCTTGTAGAAAGTGTGGCGGAAAGCACCTCGACGAGTGCTTGGTTGGTAGTGATGGTCGTTTCAGGTGTGGGAAGTCCGAACATATGCTTAGAGATTGTCTTTCAGTTAGACATGGAGATAGTAGAGGTTGTTCCCCAACCACCACTACAACAGCTCCAGTAGATCGCCTATCTCATCAGGTGATAACGTCCAAATTCACTTCTTGCAATGATGGACTATAAATGTTCAATAGAAAAAAAAAATATACCCGATGAGTGTCGGGGTCGAATCTCACAAGGAATAGTAGTTGATCACACAAACTTGTCTATCAAATTGAAGAAACTTGCATCAATGTCTCAAAAATAATAAAGTAAAGATTGGGGGAATCAACACTTGTCAATTGAACTACAAATTCCCACACAAAAACAAGGACAAAGCGTAGAAAATATCAAAGGAGAGAATACCAGGGGTGTAATATTGAAGGGGCATGATTAGATTATAATTACTAACAACTCCTAGCATTACTCGATAGTATAATTAGTTGTGGATGAGGTGGCACCCAATTTTTTCAACCAATTAGGTGCCTTATGCCTCGGGTTTTCTCAAAATCCAAAGTCCTTTTCACAACAATCACAGAAACTTGGGTAAGAGTCAAACTATTTCTAGCTTTGATTCTCAATGGGTGTGTGATAATGGGTTTTGTCTATCTCTAGCCCAAACCCACACGATTAACACCTAATTACCACTAGTGTTTCCTCACCCATTCTAAATCCCTTTTTCAAGAAAAATTAAAGTAAATACAACCCACATTTGCGACTGTGAGTATTAGATTAAAACTCATAGTTAACACTAGAATTATACTAATTGAGTAATCTAAGATCAATTAAACAATGTCAAATCCAAGTCAAACCCAATCTCACACACCCCTAGCAAGGAATTAACCTACTCATGTAAGTTGAAGAAGACATTTTATTAAGTAATAATTCAATATCCATTAAACAAAATGAGTAATAAAATTCAAGCACAATGTTCTGGTCTCCAATGGAGTTTCTTTTCTACCTTTTCAAGGAAGAAGATGAAGATTTCTCTCTCTACAATTCAATTTCAAAACTTATCTCTACTTTCTATTACATATTCAATAGAATGGAATGTTTAGTTCTCCTCTTTTCTAGAAAGATACAAAAGTAGGGTACAAAAATGCTTCTTTTTTCTAAGATGGACACTTTTGCCCTTTCTTGACAGCCATCACTTGTGAGTCACCGACAGTTCACCGATGCTAATTCGCGATCTGCCGATCTGTCGCAGCTGGTGTCCAGTGAGTTTTGGAGAAGAATGGTGTTGGCACCAGCGGTTTGCTGATGCTGATCTGTGGTCCGCCAGTGGACGATCCTCTTCAACCCAGTGAGCAGCTGCGGTCAGCTGGCGTTTTGCCAGTGTCCTCCGGTGGAGCATTGGTCCTCATCTCAAATTTTATGCTTTTTTCTCAAGTTCATGCTTTCTCTAATAAAGTTAAATACCTACAAAGATCACAGAAAAAGGGCATAAAATCCATGTAAATGACTTGAAAAATAAACAAAAACTCATGTCTAAGAGACTAATGAGTTGGTAAATTACCAACTCATCAAACCTCTAAACTTAAGTCATTGCCTGTCCTCAAGTAATGCAATTATTTATAGCTGAGTGAATGGAACAACATGTTATACCATATGAGTCTATGCACTAGGGACCACTGAGCCTAAGACAACCCAAAAATGCTTGTCGACTCAAGGAAAAGAGAAGAAACTCCACAAAATATGAAAAAGTTTCAAGAGGTAACCACAATAAATGGGAATGATTTGTAAATGTTTTTATTCTTCGAAACAAGGGCATGGTTTATCAAAACAAGTATACATAGCATCTTAAATCATTGCAAATTCATATTCAAAGCTTTCCTGGAAGCTCACAACACTTATGTCCCAATCACATCTTTACACCAATACAAGCATGTTATCCAAGGGGGTGATGCCACTAACAAGAAGAGAGAATCCCTTTTTTTCATCAAGCAATGCACACACAAGGGATTATAGAATAGGATAATAATGCTCACTTTCACAAAGAAATTTTTCATGCACACAACTTGACCATAGGCTTGCCCTTCGTGTAACCCGCCACTAATGTAGAGTTGCTACACTCAAAATCAATTAGGACTTGGAGGTCATCACGAAGGCTAGGGGTTAAGGTAGGATAAACACTTGCAACATCCCTACCCTCTATTGAAATCACTTCCTTGTCTCTCCTTGTCCATCATTTTCCTTACTCTGTTTAGCAAGATCCACCCTTATAACTCCTTTGGATTTAACATTTAGCCTCATCTAAGCAAGAGGCAATACCTTTCAACTTCTTTCTTTTTCAATGATTCAAGGTTCTTCAACCAACCAATTCATCCATTTTAATCACAATTTGGTGCTTCCTCACATTGAATCTCTCATATTTCTTCCTTTTCTTGTAAACCCCCAAACATAAGATTTTGCCTCATTTAAATTCATTTCCTTATCTTTCCCCATTTCTTGGGCTTTATGCCCCCTTTTTCCTTCTTTCATCACTAGCAATTAGAGAGGATGAGTGCCAGAGAAGAGGATTAAAAAGGGTTATTGGGTTTGTAATGTGATTTTCAAGAAAAAAGGTTCAAAGGCTTAACATTGGCTAGCAATGGGAGATGTTTAAGGAGGTCATTTTGGATAAAGTGACTAGCAATAGAAAGCCTAAAATCATGTTCTAAGTACAGCTACATCTAGGATTTTGTCTTGAGTCACATTTAGGGAAATTTCTAGAAAAATGTATATGCATGGGAATCATTCAATCAACCTCATCACATAAGGAATCACGCTCCAAGGAGTTCACACAAATTATTACCATAACCAGATTATGACTTAATACAATTGAGCATGTGAATCAACAAGCCAAACAAAGAATGTGCAATGCATGACAAGAGAGTGCTACATTTTCCATTTCAAATGCCCCATTTCTTCCAAATTCATTTTCCATGCCACAAAAAAAAAATTTGGTGGTACCTCTCAAAAATAATTTCGACAAGACTCAAAAACATGACATTTTCTCATAAGAAAGTCACCTCACAATCTATCATTGAGAAATGTCACCCGGTTCGACAATAGAAAAAGAAAAGAGAAAGAAATGATCCTTGGGAAGGAACCACGGTATAAAGAAAACCCTCAGAGTTTATTCACTAACGATTATTCACAAAGGTGAAAATTAAACTTAGGTCATAAAACATTTGGAAATTTAAACAAAGACCCAATCATTTGCACTAACAATTCAAGAACAATTTTTTTTAAAAAAATTCATTCATCCCAAGCCCGACAAAGGATTAACAACCAACAACAATTTCAACACAACAGCCTGACAAGGGCAACATCAACATCATCAATAAAAGCCCAACAAGGGCACAAAGGCTTACATTTGCTTCTGCATACTCTTGGGAGCTTCCGTGTCCCTCTTCCTATCCACAATGATCACACCAGTAGTGGAGCTGAGGGCCTCATCCGGGAAAAGTGGCACTCCTACTCGGAGGCAAAGCTGGGATATGAGCATAGCATAGGGCATTGAGGTGCTAGCTTGCCTCTCCTTTCTTTTCATTTGAATAGACACTATTTCCCCAAAGTTTATGGGGACACTAGTCATAATGCAAGTGATGAGGATGGTCGCCTTTGAGGGCATGATGCGGCTGAAAATAAAATCAAGCCACAACTTGGCTTCAAACTTCAAATCATGTTGGGAGATCTTGCTACCCATAGAAGCCCAAAAAGGTGTGTCGGTGGCTATAATGGGAGCTATCCACCCAAAATGATCCTCTTTGTTGGCAATTCTAGCTACAAACTCAGTTCTGGAGTCTATCTCATCCTTCCAAAATAAAAAATTGATGGCCGCCGGTGTGATGTCAACCTCCACACTCTCACCATAAATGAGGGAAGGCAGTGGAATTCATCAAACTTGCCTCTATGATTCATGGTCTCCTGCCTAGCCTGGTATGATGCATAAAACTCGGGCACTAGGCTAGTGTAAAAGTCTAGTAGAGGATTGGCAAAGACATGCCATTAGCGGTCAGTGAATTGCGCTATGATGTTAGGGAAGTCACCCCATAGCCCCCACCAAGTCGAAGTGCTTCTCTACCGTGATAGAACGCCCCTTGCAAATAGTATAGTGCCTCTCCATATCGGGCACGCAAAAGATAATGGCTTCTTTAGTTTCGTTAGGGGCTGGGGTCACCTTTTCTTTCCCCATGTCCCTGTTTTTAGATGTTGTCAGGGCCTTCCCTTTGCTTAGTTTCCTAGATGAAGACATGATCTGCAAAGACATGTTAGTGCCACCCAACAATATTTCTTTTTGTATAATTTTTTCTAATAATGGAAAATAAAGATCAACACTAATCTAGCTAATTGATTGATGGATAAACAAAGGAAATATTAAACTAGCATTACTGGCGGACCACTAGCGAAACGAGGTGCCAACCCATGAAGCGCTGCAGAGTCACCGGTGCTTGGTAGAAAATAGGGAGTAAGCGGAGCTATGCCGGTGTTTTTCTGTTCATGATCTGTGAAGCACTAGAGACTCATTGGTGTTGGGTAGTGGCCTAGATCCACAATCCCTCACCTGCATTTCAGCTAGTGTTTCGCCGGTCTTGGCCAGCGAGTCGCAGGGGACACACTGCTTGTCATATTTTCCCCCAAATCGTGAAGTTCAAAACACTTTACCCACACACATTGATATTCAAATAACCTCATTAAACCACTCAAATCAAAACAAATTCAACAAGACGATACACCCATAAGAACGACGTCACCCGATCTATCATCAGGCAAATCATGCTTTTTAAGCACACACGGGGTTACTCAGACTTCACCCCTAGCTAATATCTCCAACACACACTTTATATCACATTTTGGGTCAAGGTACACTCACACTCTCAATGTGAAATTTTTATCACTCAATCACCAGCAAACCCATAATAAGAGAAATATGCAATTAAAGAATATCAACAAAAATAGGAAATGGGGAACATTTGTAGGGAAACTTCTAACTTAGCATGCTCAAATGTATTCACATCCTAAAACAATAAACAAATTTAGAATATAACACACATACCGAATAAGGTTGAGAACAAAGAGAAAAAAAAGAGATAGTATCTTGGTGTTGACCTACAATGGAGTTTCCACAAGAACAATTGCTTTAGCTCAGTGAAAAGATTAGTGAGAAGTGATGAAATAAGGGGAATAGGAATGGGGAATTTATAGGAGTGGAGGAGTGGAGATGAGTGGTAGGTGAAGAGGTGGGTTTAATGGTAGGAGGTGGAAAGGTGGTGTATTAGAAAGTTAAAAAAGTGTAATGGGGAAGATGAAATGGTGGAGAGAAGGGTTTTTGGGGGTTAGAAAGGTTTGACAAATTTTTTAAATCCATGGGTCAAGTTGGTTAATGGATTGGTCAATATTTTAAATGAAATGCGTACCTGGACCTACGTTTAACCGGCGGTCACTGGTGAGAACCAGTGTTTCACCGCTTTAACACAGGTGACCATCACCCTCTTCAATTTACTACTCTGTATGTGGCGGTTGACTGGTGGTTTATGGGTTAGCACCTGCATTTTGCTGGTTTGATCGTCATTTATGCTTCAACTCCAAGGTGTTCTGATTTGAACGGGCATTACATCCATTGGTTCGCGATGTGGCACTAGCGTTCCGTCGGCAAATCGCTGATTTTCCCTCTTCTTCCCTAGCTTTCTTCCTTTAGCTCATGTTTAAGAGACGCTTTGCGCACATGGACCGACAATTCACCGGTCAAGCGTAGTGCCTGCTCTTTTCTTTTATTCTCTTTGGTGCACATCTACTCAATCTTACAAAACAAAAACAACAAAAACATCAAAATACCCAAAGTGAAAACGCTTGGGTTGCCTCCCATGAACTGCCTTAGTTAACTTCCACAATGGATACCTTCTCAATTTTCAACAATCTGGAGGGTCATCCTCCGATTCACTCTCATCATCAACTGATTCATCATGCTCTACTTCACCATCAAGCACTGCTACGACCTTACACTCATTCGGGGGCTTGGTAGGCTGACACACATTAAAGGTGACCTCATCACCACCTACTCAAAATTTAAACTCCCCAAGCTCCACATCAATCAAAGCTCTTCCCGTTTCTAGTAATGGGTACCTGAAGATAATTGGCACCTTGATGTCCATCTCACTATATAGCACAACAAAATCAACTAGGAGTATGAATTTGTCCACCCTCACAAGGACATCAACTAACACTCCAACGGGTCATTTAAATGACCTATCTGCCATGAAAAGCCTCATGGATGTAAGTTTGGGATTCCCCAACCTAATTTCATGAAATTCACTAGAGGCATTAAATTAATACTAGCACTGAGGTCGCAAAGAGCTTTATTAAACTTGCACATGCCAATTGTGCAGGAAATAGTAAATGCCCCAGGATCTTCATATTTTAGAGCAAGGTTGCTAGACATCACAACACTAAAATGATGTGTCACCTCATCAGTGCCCATATTTACCACCTTTTTTTTCTTCAAAAGTTCCTTAATAAACTTTGCATATCCCGGCATTTGAAGCTAAGCATCCACAAGCGATATATTGATGGATAATTTGCTGAACATCTCTATGAACTTGCGAAATTGATTATCCTCCTTTTTCTTGGTCAGTCACTATGGATATGGAGGTGGAACTCTTGCTTCTTGATCTTTGTCATTGGAGACCTTCTTTCCCTCATTCACATTCACATCATTCGAGGAAGCCAAATCAACTTCTCCCTCATCCTTCCCTTCTTCACCTCACCAACACTTGGTGTTTTTGGCTCCTCTTCCAACTCATCATCATCATTTGCCCTTGGGGAAATAACTTCTTTGTGCTTCACGCCCACATCACTCAATATCTTTCCAATCCTAGTCACGATTGCGATACAATGGCCATCTTTCTTTGGATTAGGAATAGTGTCACTAGGGAGTGCACCTTTCATGCAGGGGTTCATTTGTGAAGAAAAGTGGTTCGTTTTGGCTTCAAGGTGCTTGATCGATGCAGAGTGGGAACTCACTGTTTGGGCGAGATTAGACACCTCCCTTTTTAACTCTTTAACCCAACTGTTGGCGGATTCTACCTTCTTCAACACCCGAAACAACATGTCTTCAATCTTTGAGTTGCCCACATCACACACTCTGTGCTGCCCTTGAGATGCTTCCTCTTTTGGAGGAGGCACATAGGGGTTAGAACTTCGATGGTATCGCACTCCTTTGCGATTTTGATCTCTATTCCCCCATCGATCATTTCTCCCCCACCCCCTTCTTGATTATCATAGTTTCTCCAACCTTAATTCTCATCCCTTGGGTATAGAGGGCATGATTGGCACCTTGATACCCAGGGCGAGAACCCTCCCCCCCCATACACACACGTGGCCTGTCATGTATTGACACTCCTCCTCATATCTTGGTGGTGAAGTGTCATCATCAAATTGAATATGGCGTTGGGTACCTACAGCATTCATACTCTTTGCACCAGCTTCCATCATATATTTCATCATCAAATCTAGTTGGGTCATCATCTTAGCAAGAGTTTCATCTCTAGCTTCATCCCTTTTCTTCATCTCAGCATGTATAAGGTTGGGGGCAATACCACTAGAAGATATCTTTGCTTATCTAGTATGCCATGCTTGATTGGTCTTAGTCATTCTATCAAGAAGTGCCTTGGCCACTCCATAGGGCTGATCCATGATGGATCTCCCCGCCAAATTATTTTCCACAGACTTGTTGATAGAATTCAATGAATGACAGAAGCTCTGAAGTAGAACCTCATTAGGAAACCAATGGTTGGGCAAATGGAAACCTTTTTCTTAAACCTCAAACATGCTTCATGGAGTTGTTTCCCCTCGAGTTATCAAAAATTGGTAATGTCATCCCTCAACTGTAGCATCCTCAAGGGAGGGAAGAACCTGTCGAAAAATGGTTTCGTGAGCTCATTCCAAAAGGTAATAGATCCGGGAGGCAACTCCTCCAACCAAGCGATGGCTTCCCCTATTAGTGAAAATAGGAAGAGCCTTAATCTGATCGACTCTTGGTTTATATTTGCAATGTTGAAGGGTGGGCAAATCTCAAGGAAATTTCGGAGATGCCTATTTGCGTCCTCACTCCGCATTCCTCTGAAGAGCCCCTTCATTTAGAGTAAGTGTAGCATTATACTCGTCACATGAAAATTGCATTCCCTACCGTAGTAGGTAGGAAAATGGCACCCGCTACATTGGGCATCACAGGGTCATCATCCTCGTGATTGTCACGATCCAAACGGAGGCTCGAATCGCAACATGGGACAAGGAGCCCCAAGAGACCCCAAGTCGACCCATGGCATAAGCATACATCTAACTCGATCAATGAAACTGAATAATCAACAATATATTCATAGCGGAAGTCAAAGCTTAAACATAACATCAGAATACACAATCTAAAGCTGAATACAACCATATTTCTTAAAAGCCTCTAAAGATGACGAGTTGTTGGGACAAGACCCCCAACTAACTCAACAAGATGAAACTGAAAATATATAAGGAAATTTGAGTAGTATAGTCCTAGGGAGATGAGGACTCACCAACACGGAGATAAGAACTCTAAAGTCGAACTATGAGCGGGGCTGAACTTGAGAGTCGGGTCCTGTATCATGAAACGATACAGCATAGAGTATGCGGTCTGTATGTGGAATGTACTGAGTATGCAAGGTAAGTAAAACCGCTAAAGTAAGTAAATTCATTTAAAGACAATGCATAATGTAAAACATAAAAATTAAGAATTGAGGGTAGGACTGGCATGCATTCTTTCTGAAATCATGATCTCATCATAACATAACATATCATCATGACATATCATAACATAATCGATTGACTCAAAGATGAAATCTAATATTTATAAGTAAAGTTGAACATTTAGTCAAACCTGATTTAGAACATGCTTACATATGTAAATCTAATGAGTAATGAACATGAATAACTGAAATCATGAGGAACAACAGGAGACTCGTCTTTGACATACCACGATAGATCTTACGTTGTCCCAACTATCACACTCAAATGGGTAGAGCCGTCCAAATACTTGCCAGGGCTAGGGACGATACCATGATATTGATATCAAGCTGAAGGCCCATTCGGGTAATGGAAGCTTACAAGGAAGTTCCTAAAGTCATAATGTATATTCCTATGTTGGTGCGTAATTCTGAGGCATAGGGCGATCAACCCTTAGCCTGCTCGGTGCTAGACACTACTCCCAAAAATATGCATATTTTATACATTGTCTATTGACGAAGCTCATAAAACAAATACATCTCAAAGCGGAAATCATGCATAAGAGAAGCTTTAACTCAAACCATACCACAAGCTGAAAGATAATTGGGTGTCTTCGCTCCAAAACCATGTGGTAAGCTATGCATATTGAAACCTTTAACTCAAACATACCACAAGATGAAAATATAAGTGGGAGCCTTTTCTTTAAAACCATGTGGTAAGCTTAATTCGGGAAATCATCAAATCATAGTTTGAACATGTGTACATTGCCCAAATCTTTATCATACTTGAAAATACTCAATTCATATCAAAGACATGATTATAAATATGGGTAGCTTGAATACATACTTTTCATCTTAATATCTCATCATCATCATGCATTCATCACAAATTTCATCTGTCGTGAACTTCTCATCAATGGGCTTTTTCATTCATAAAGCTAGAAACATGATTTTTAATTGAAAACATTATAAAACTCACCCACACATCATAATTCAATAGTAGAAACGTATTTAAATCATACCCATGTAAAGAATTAGAAAATTCATGTATTGGGTTAAAATCCTATAGATTAGTCATGGATCATTCATGATTTAGAGAGGGATTGAACATGGGTGTGAAAGAAACCACCCATTCATAACCCTACATACCTGTTGGTAGCTGATTCTTACACTTTGAATGCCCAATAGGAAATTGAAGAGAAATTAATGAATTCTAGGCTTGATCACTCTCTCTAGTCTTCTACCTTGCATGCATGAAGAAATAAGGCCTAAAACGAACTTAACCCCTTTAAAAGTCATTATCCATAACTCAAAATAACGTAATTTAGGCCTTAGAAGCTTAGGAATTACGAAATAGCCCTTACTAAATTCAGAGAAAATAACTGTAAGGTGGTCCCAACGAGGGACCTAACGACTCGTTGTCAAGGGTCACAACTCGTGGCTTAGCTCATAAGGTTGACTGCTTCTCAAGTCTTTAGGGCTTATAACGTACAACATAACGACTCATTCCTAGTGACCACGACTCGTGGTCACCATGTGATATACAATACCTTGGCCTCGAAAAAATTTATTCCATGCTTGATCACGACTCACCCCACGAATCGTGGGGGCTTAATACAACTCATGGGGACCTCGTCAAGTACACTGCCCTTCTCCCTTCTCTTTTCCTTCTCACCCACCCCACGACTGGCCTAACAACTCGTGGGGCCTGACCACGAGTCGTGGTCATACCAGTGGGGTCTCATCTTCTCAAGTTCAATTTCATTCCCTGGCCTTCCCCACGAGTCACATCACGACTGTGGGTTGATCTCACGAGTCTCCCTACGATTCATTCTGTGTCTGATGCAAAATTTCAACTTTTTTCTCTGTTTCAACTCCCGAGTTTGATCTTTGGGCTTCCGGGGCATAACAATATCTCCCCCTTGGGAACATTCATCCTCGAATGTTGGAAAATATATAAAAAGCAGAGAAATGCAATTATTATATTCAAATACTAAGCATTTAAACCGAAAAAATAACAGTATGACTATCCCCGATTCAAGCTACATTTCTGAACTAATTTCACAAACCATACACACATTCATATACATAAAAGCAACTTGAGCACATGAACTGAACATGAAAACTAAATAGAGTTTTAGGTCAAAACTGATACCTCAAGCTAGAACTAAGCCAGTAGAGAATAAATGTGGGTATCTAGCCATCATATCCGCTTCGGCTTCCCACGTAGCTCCATCAACCTATTGATTCCTCCATAACACTTTAACTGAAGCTACTTCCTTGTTCCTTAGCCTTGGAACCTGTCGATCCAGTATTTCAACTGGAGCCTCCTGATAACTTAGGTTGTCTTTCACACCAACACTTTCCATGGGGACAACTAGGGTTGGATCACCCAAACACTTCTTCAAGAGAGACACATGGACTACAAGATACACGAAAGCTAATTCTGAGGGCAGCTCCAATTCATAGGCCACTTTGCCAACATGTCTTGCGATCCTGTACGGGCTGACATAGCGAGGACTAAGCTTCCCCTTCTTTTCGAACCTCATCACTCCCTTCGTGGGAGGCACCTTCAGAAATACCCAATCGTCGACCTCAAATACTAATTCTCTCCTTCTCACGTCGGCATAGGATTTTTGGCGACTCTGAGCAGTTTTCAACCTGTCTCTTATCTATTGAACCTTCTCCATAGCCTGTTGAATCGAGTCTGGTCCTATCATCGCCGCTTCGCCAACCTCAAACCATCCAATGGGTGACCTACACCTCCTCCCATAGAGAGCCTCAAGCGGTGCCATCTGGATACTGGAATGGTAGCTGTTATTGTATGAAAACTCGACAAGAGGCAAATGCTCATCCCAGCTACCTCTGAAGTCAATCGCGCATGCTATCAACATGTCCTAGAGGGTCTGGATTGTCCGCTTTGCTTGACCATATATTTGTGGGTGAAATGTTGTGCTGAGCTTAACCTGAGTACCAAGACCTTTTTGAAACGACTTCCAAAATTGAGAGGTGAATTGAGTACCTCTATCTGAATGATGGATAAGGGCACTCCATGCAATTGAACTAGTTCCCAGATATATAGTTTTGCATAATCCTCCACCAAATCCGTGGTTTTTACCAGTAGGAAATGAGCGGTCTTGGTCAACCTATCTACCACAACCCAGATGGAGTCATATTGCCAGCCAATGCGAGGCAAACCTGTGATGATGTCCATATTTATTTCTTCCCACTTCCAAGTAGGAATACTGATATCCTGATACACCTCCCGGCCTCTGATGCTCAACCTTTACTTTCTGACAGTTCGGATACTTGGCTACGAATTCTACAATATCCTTCTTCATGCCATTTCACCAATAGATTTCCCATAAGTCACGGTACATCTTGGTGGCACCTGGGTGGATAAAATACATGGATCCATGAGCCTTGTGCAACATCTGGCTCCTCAAATCATCAACATCTGAAACACATAGGTGACCTTGGTATCGAAGCACACCATTTCCCCCTTGAGAAAAGACCTCCACCTTCTGACTTTGAACAACTTCCTTCAACTTTACAAAAATTGAGTCCTCATCTTGTCTAGCTTTCACATTAGTCAACAAGGACAATTCTGACCCGTTCAGTTCAACAACACCGCCATCGATCGAGTCAACCAACCTAACTCCAAACCTTGCGAGTCGATGCACATCCTTAACCAACTCCTTCTTCCCTTCATCCACATGGGATACACTCTCCATAGAGAGCCTACTAAGTGCGTCCGCTACCACATTGGCCTTACCCGGATGGTAAAGCACACTTGTGTCATAGTCCTTGAGTAGCTCCAACCACCTCCTTTGCCAAATATTGAGATCCTTCTGAGTAAACACATATTGTAAGCTCGTATGGTCCGTAAACACATCCATGTGGACCCCATACAAATAATGTCGCCATATCTTCAATGCGAACACCACTGCGGCCAATTCAAGATCACGGGTCGGGTAATTCTTCTCGTGGACTTTTAGCTATCTACAGACATATGCTATAACCTTCCCATGTTGCATCAACACATACCCCAGTCCGATCCTTGAAGAATCACAATACACCACAAACCCATCAGTACCCTCCGGTAGAGTTAACACCGATGCTGAAGTAAGTCGAGTCTTCAACTCTTGGAAGATCTTTTCACAAGCCTCCGACCATTGGAATTTCACCTTCTTCTGGGTCAAGTTGGTCAGAGGTGCTACAATCAATGAGAAAACTTCCACTAACCTATGATAGTATCCAACTAAACCCAAGAAACTCTGAATATCTGAAGGGTTCACTGGTCTAGGCCAGTTCTTCACCACCTCTATTTTCTGAGAGTCCACCATTATGCCTTCGCTTGGTACCATATGGCCAAAAAATGATACGGAGTTCAACCAAAACTCATACTTACTGAATTGGCATATAAGTGACGATCCTTGAGAGTCTGAAGCAGTATTCTCAAATGAGCGGCATGTTCCTCCTCGCTCCGAGAGTATATCAGGATGTCATCAATAAACACAATCACGAACATATCCAAGTATGGATTGAACACCCTATTCATCAAGTCCATAAAAGCTACAGGAGCATTTGTTAGTCCAAAATACATAACTACAAACTCATAATGACCATACCGTATCCTGAAGGCTGTCTTTGGGATGTCACACTCTCGAACTCTGAACTGATGGTACCCGGACCGGAGATCTATCTTTGAGAAACATTTAGCACCCTAAAGCTGATCAAATAAATCATCAATCTTGGGTAAATAATACTTGTTCTTGATGGTGATTTTGTTCAATTGTCGATAATTAATACACATTTGAAGAGAACCATCTTTCTTTCGGACAAATAGAACTGGTGCACCTCATGGGGACTTGCTCGGTCTAATGAAACCCTTATCTAACAGGTCCTTCAACTGTTCCTTCAACTCCTTTAGCTTAACTGGAGACATTCCGTAGGGAGGAATGGATATAGGTTGCATGTCAGGAAGAAGGTCAATACCAAAATCAATCTCACGCTCAGGAGGAATTCCTAGTAAATCATTTGGAAAGACCTTTGGGTACTCACATAGTCGGAGTCTCGAATTCAACATCCTTAACCCTAACTAGATGGTACACACAACCCTTAGAAATCAACTTTATGGCCTTAAGGTAGGAAACGAAATGACCTATAGGCACAACTGAACTACCCTTCCATTTTAAGACCGGCTCACCCGGAAATCTGAACTCTACTGCCCGAGTTCTACAATTAACTGAAGCATAGCATGCAAATAGCCGATCCATGCCGAGGATAACATCAAAATCGGTCATGTCTAACTCTATCAGATTTGTTGAGGTGACCTTCTGAAGAACTGAGACTGCGCAACCTCTATACACCCGTCTAGCTATAACCGAGTCATCTACTGGAGCAGAAACAAAGAAGGGTTCTGACAAGACTTCGGGACTAACTCTGAAGCTACTGGCCACAGAAGGTGTCACAAAAGACAAGGCATCCCCTGGATATAACAAAGCATAAAAATCAGTATGGAAAACTCATAACGTACCAGTGACCACTTCCGTGGAGACCTCCTGCTCCTAGGGGGATGCTAAGGCATAGAATCTTTTTTCGCGCTGACCGCCACCTGCACTAGTAGATGCCCCCTGATGTGTTGAGCATGCGAGAGGGGCTGCAGAACTAGAAGCTGGGCAATATCTAAGCATGTTGCCAGGCTTCCCACACCCAAAACAAGCATCTGTACCTACTAGATACTGGCCCGTGTGACCCTGGCCACACTTGCGGCAAACTGGAACACTAAAATCTACGGGTATGCTTCTCTAACCCCTAGAGCCTAATGCTCACCCCCTCTGATCGTGCCTCAGTCTAGATGGCACACTCAATGCTGAAGATGCTGGGGCTGATGATCTCTGATGGGTCTGTTGTAGGTGCCCACCTCCTGACCTCGGCTGTGAGAGTCTGTGGTCATCGGTCCTGACCCTCTTGGCCTCCCTCTCTCTCAAATGTGCCGCCTCCATCTGCTGGGCGTACAATACTATTCGAGGAAAGTCCATGTCCTGGTGAAGCATAGCGGTCCTACAATCCTTATCCAAATAGCCTGCTACACCATAGACGAATCTACTCACCGTCGACCTCTAATCAGCCACCAAATCTGGGGCATACTTCGACAAGCGAGTGAACTCAAGAGCATACTCCTGTACCTTCATTGTCCCTTGCTTCAAATATACGAACTCAGCTGCCTTCAGCTCCCTCATCTCACGACGAAAGAACCGATCCAAAAATGCAACATGAAACTCTTCCTAAGTGATAGGACCTGCTCTAACGACCCTGCTATCCTTCCATTGGCGAAACCAAATATACGCGACCCCTTTCAACTGGTACTAGGCCAACTCAACGCACTCAACTCCATTCACCCCCATGACTTGGGTGATCTTTACAATCTCATCTATGAGCTCATATGGGTCCTCATCTACTTTTGACCCGAGAAACTCTGGCGGGTTCATTCTCAAGAAGTCTCGAACTCTAGCCGCCGTTGCATTGCCATTTTGCGGAACATGTGCAATAGCCTGCTGATTGACCTAAGCGGTCAAGGTCTGCACAAGCATCTGAATAGCTTCTCGAAACTCAGCATGGGCAACCGTCACCGGTGCCTGGTGCTTCTGAACTAATGGGGCCTGCTAGTGTCCATTTCCATTTCCATTACTATTCATTCTTCGTGGAGCCATGATTCAGAAATCGCGAATAGCTCAAATTAGAAGGATACGAAGATACTTCATCGCAAAATATAGATCATGAAAGAAGGGAACATTTCCTAAACGTCTCGTATCCTCTTCTTCATAAGTGTGGCACACTTCACACCCATGAAAAATACTCTACTTAACGCGGCTTTCACACACCCTAGGAAATTTCAAACATATTGCTCTGATACCAAGTTTTTCATGACCAAAATGGAGGCCCGGATAGCAACACGGTACAAGGAGCCCCAAGAGACCCCAAGTCGACCCATGGCATAAGAATACATCTAACTCGATTAATTAAATTGAATAATCAATAATATATTCATAGCGGAAGTCAAAGCTTAAACATAACATCAGAATACACATCTAAAGCTGAATACAACCATATGTCTGAAAAGCCTCTAAATATGATGAGTTTTTAGGACAAGACCCCCAACTAACTCAACAAGATGAAACTAAAAATACATAAGGAAATCTGAGTAGTCTAGTCCTCGGGAGATGAGGACTCACCAGCACAGAGATGCTAACTCTAAAATTAAACTATGAGCGGGGCTGAACCTGAGAGTCGGGTCCTGTATCATGAAATGATACATCATAGAGTATGCGGTCAGTACGTGGAATGTACTGAGTATGCAAGGTAAGTAAAAGCACTAAAATAAGTAAATTCATTTAACGACAATGCATAATGTAAAACATAAACATTAAGAATCTGAGGGTAGGATTGGCATGCATTCTTTCTGAAATAATGATCTCATCATAACATAACATGTCATCATGACATATCATAACATAATCGATTGACTCAAATATGAAATCTGCTATTTATAAGAAAAGCTGAACATTGAGTCAAACCTGCTTTACAACATGCTTACTGTTCGGCTGTCTGGATGACTACACAGAAGTGCACGTGGTCGAACAAGTAGTAAGTGGCTCAAGTAAGCCAAGTATCGATCCCACAGGGACTGGACTACGGGGCAAAATCTACTCAAGTGTCAATTT
>JACEIK010001067.1:189298-224259 GCA_018107945.1 Datura stramonium
TATATAAAATCACATGAAAATGTATAAAATAACTTAGCTAAACAAGACTAATTTAAGTTATAAAGCGTATCACGGGCATGCTATTTTTGCCCGTGATCAAGGCTCATGGCTCTCGGTATTCTATCCATCTAGGTGCCACCAAGATGCATCATGACCCACGGGAAGTCTATTGGTGAAATCACATGAAGAAGGACATAGCAGAATTTGTAGCTAAATGTCCAAATTTCTAACAAGTGAAGGTTGAGCATCAGAGACCTGGGGGTATTCTTTTGGACATTAGAATTCTTATTTGGAAGTGAGAATAGATCAATATGGACTTCATTACAAGCTTTCTTCGTACACGCCGACAGTATAACTTTATATGGGTGATTGTGGACAAGTTGACCAAATCAGCCCATTTCTTACTAGTTAAAACTATCGATTTAGCTGAGGATTATACTAGATTGTACATTCGAGATTTTTTTTAGTTGCACAGAGTTCCATTATCCATCATCTCAGATATGGGTACTCAGTTAATCTCTCAATTTTAGAGGTCATTTCAAAGAGGCCTTGGTACTCAGGTGAAGCTTAGCACAACTTTTCACTTGCAAACAGATGATTAGGCTGAGCGTACCAATCAAAATCTTAAGGACATATTGAGAGAATGTTTGATTGATTTCAAGGGTAGTTGTAATGATCACCTACCTCTTATCAAGTTTGCCTACAATAACAGTTATAACTCCAGCATTCAAATGAATCTATTTGAGGATATTTATGGGTGGAGGTGTAGGTCACCTATTGGATGGTTTGATGTAGGTGAGGCTATGTTGATCAGAACAGATTCAGTTCATAAGGCCATGGAGAAAGTTCAGCTTATTAGAGAAAGGCTGAAGACAACTCAGAGTCGTCAGAAATCTTATGCGAATGTTAGGCGGAGGGAGCTTGAGTTTGAGTTGATGCGTGGTTATTTTTGAAGGTGTCTCCCATGAAGGGAGTGATGAGGTTTGTAAAGAAAGGAAAGCTTAGTCCCCAATATGTTGGTCCTTATAGGATTCTGAGGCAAGTTGTCAAGGTGGTATATGAGTTGGAGCTACTAGCGGAGTTAGCTTCGGTGCATCCAATTTTGCATGGATCTCTATTGAATAAATGCATTGATGACCCGACCTTAGTTTATCTAGTGGATAACATAGGTGTGAAGGATAGTCTTACATATTAGGAGGTTCTAGTTGAGATCATTAATCGTCAGGTGCGAAAGTTGAGAAACTAGGAAGTAGCTTTAGTAAAGGTTTTTTGGACGAATCAGCTTGTTAAAGGATCTATGTGGGAAGCTGAAGCAGATATGATGACTCGATACCCGCATCTTTTCCCTTCCAGCCTAGTTCCAACATGAGGTATCAGTTCCTCCTTAATACTCTATTTAGTTACATGTCAAGTTCATGTCTCTAAGTTTCTTTTATGTAATAGCATCCATATATGTTTCGTGAACTTAGTTCAATCATGTATATCCCAATCCGGAATCAGTCACTCCGTTGATTTCTAGCTTTAGCTATTCAGTTTAGGGATTGCATTTCTTTCCTTAGCCTTTTAGTGTGTTTATTCTACATTCAAGGATGAATATTGCCAAAGGGGAGATAATGTAACACCCCAAAAATCTATAATATCAGACCCGAGGACTAAAATGGATAAAGAAGAAAAATCAGCACTAGGTCACAGAACGAGTCGTTGAGTGACTCATTATGTGAGCCGACGGGTCGTTAAGTGACCCGTTGTGTATGTATAAGCTAGAGAATATGTAGGAATACTAGACAGATGGTGTGACGAGTCGTTAAGACTCCCCACGAGTCCTGGGTTGGCCTGTTAAGTGTGTAGTGGAGGAGAAAGTATTGAATTTCCACGAGACTTAATGAGTTGAGGGACAAGTCGCAGTACCACTTCACGACTCGTCGATTGAGTCATTGTTTAGGAAGGATGGAAGAATGGGAAAAATTCCAGTAGTGGCGACAAGGGAAGATTGATAACGTCTAAACTACACCCTTCTCTATGAAAGAGCGTAAATGATCATTGTATCAAAAAAATAACCCAATGGGTGTTGGGGTCGAATCTCTAAGAATTGAGTCGATAATCCAAGAGTTATAAGCTAATTCAAACTAGAATGCATCCTTGTTCCATATTTTAAAAGTAAAATTTGGGGGAAAATAGAAAATAGCATCAAATTAAAATTAAAATTAAGTGGAGGGAATTCCAATTATTAAAATCTCAAGTGAGATGGCTAGGGGTTTGATATTGAGGGGTTAACAATTAAAATGGATTTAATTCATTTCCTTATACTAAAATTTAACATAGAAAGCGGTGGAAAAATCACATTCTCTCATTTTTCAATCACAAGAATATTTATGCCTCGGGTTTTCTCAAATCCCAAAGACAAATTCAAGTTATCAACCACAAAAGCTTGAGGAAGGATTATGCTATCTCTAGTCTTGACCTTTAATGGAGTGAAAATGTGGGTTCTGACTATTTCTAGATCAATCCCGCACACCAACACTCCAAATTCTCACTATTATCTTTTCACCCAATTGTCGCATTTCTCTCTCAAGAAAAGGCAAGAAAAGTAAAGCAAAATTCATGTTTGCAACCATCAATTTTCATAATAAAAACTTAGAGAAAATAATAGATCTATACTTGCAATAAGAATCTAAGATCAATTAATAAATACCCATTCAATTTAACAAACCCCCCATGCACACACCCTTCATTGGATGGCCTCACTTGTGAAGCACCAACATTTAGCCGGTGCCAATCTGCAGATCACCGATTACTTGCTGACGGAAAAATAATGTTGGGCCAGTGACCACCGCTGACTCACCAGCATTTGGCCGGTGCTTCGCCGGTGGCAGAATTCCAGGCATCGGTAGAGTAGTTTTTTAGGCTTTGAATGTTGCATTTCGCCTGCATTTCATACCTCTGGATCTACATTTAGCTGGTTAAATACATATCTTTTGCACCTCTTTTTGAGTTCAAATCCTTCGTTGTCTTTTTCTTTTTTCCTTGAATGTCAACTCCTCAAATTTAACCTCAAAGTTCATGCATTTTGCTCAAGTTGATGTTTTCTCTACTCGAGTGAAGTATCTATAAAGAATCAAAGAAAAAGGGCATAAAATTTATCTAAATGACTTGAAAACTAATCAAAAAATCATGTTTACGAGCCTAATGAGTTGGTAAATTTTCAACTCATCAAAGATCACGAGTCGTCTAGTGACTTAACGACTCATTAGGTCCCTCGTAGTGACTTGCAGTGTGCAGTTTCATGTTGAGTCATTAAGGGTGTTTTCATAATTTTTTAAGTTCCTAACTCCTAAACTAAGTCATTTTGATCTTAAGAAGAAGGGTTTTAGAGGGTTTTACTCATCCTAAGCCATGATTCTACTCCTAACCCTTTCATTAGAAGATCAAAGCCTCAAGTAAAGCAAGAATTCCCCATCTTCATCCTCTCCAATCTCTCTTGGGCGACAAACCCTAGCAAGAATTCTTTAAGCCCAGCTATGTAGGGCCAAGAATGGAGGATTTCTTCCACCCTCTTGCCTAACTTCTCCTCTAAATTCATGAATAGTCATTGATCAAGTGTATTGATTTCTAGGGTTGTAATCCAATTCTATGAAATTATCTATGTTATGTCTATGGGTCCAATTCCCTTATGTTCGAATGAATGATATAAGACTAATGGGAAGATTTTACACTCAATTTGATTATCAGATCATGAATTTCAAGTTATTAGAAATTATTACCTACTATGCAAGTTTTATTAAATTCAAGCTTATGATTCCATTATTTCTAGCATGATGAGTTATCTAGCATGCATGAGTGTTTATGAATTATTAACTCATGATTTCATGATTTTGAACAATGAAGTCTATTTCAAGTATGTATGATTTCATGATTTGGGCAAGCTCATGCAAGTTAAGTATGCTTATCATGATTTTGCCCAAGGCCTATAAGTTCAATTTTAAAGAGAGATATTTGGAGTCAAGACTCCCTAATTATTTAGATTTAAGTTGTTTTGAGAGTATGATTATATGGGGAATATGCATATTTTGGAAGTAGTATCTAGCATCGAGTAGGCCAGGGATTTCGAGGACCCCGGTCTCTAAACTACGCACCAATGTAGAATATATTCTTATTGGGATCTCTCAAGAGAGTGCTTCATCCATCCGAGAGCACACCGTGATATCACACCTCATTCTTCCTTTGCCCTGACAAGGCTTAGGATGGCTCTCCTTCACATTGGCAAGATGTGAGATCATCATGCGCTCCAAAATAGTGGTTGTCAGTTAGGATGAGTCTGCCATTGTTCCTCATGATTTCAGTTACTCATGTTCATGACTTGTGATATTATGCTTTATAGCATATTGACCCGTTAATTAGTTTATAAGCTTTCTCTTATGATATCAAGCATGACAAGCCATATGATTTCTATTTTAAATCTTGAGTCATTATGTACAGTTTATGATGAACAACTTATGATTATGCATATCTTAGATATATAGTCTTTAGCATGCAGTCCTTACTCTCATGATCTATTTTGACCTATAGTCATGATTTCAGCTACTGTGTTACAAAGAATGTGTTACTTACCTTACATACTCAGTACATTTCAAGTACTAACCACATACTCTATGCTATATCACTTCATGATATAGGTTCGGCCGATCAGACATAGCCATGCCATTAGTCCTGCTTCCATAATAGTCCAGTTCATTCCTTGTTGGGTAAGTTTTCATCTGCCGAGGACATTCATTTAGTTATTTTGTTATGTCAGCTTAGTTTCATACTTGGAGTTAGCTGGGGGCTTGTCCCAGCATCTCATCAGGTGTTGCAAGTTAGAAGACCCAAGAAAGGGAATTGATTACTAGTTTTTNATGTCAGCTTAGTTTCATACTTGGAGTTAGCTGGGGGCTTGTCCCAGCATCTCATCAGATATTGGAGGCTTTTAGAAATAGACTTAGTATGTTCAGCATTGTGATATTATCGCCTGATATACGCATTATGATATTTAGTCTTCCTCTTATTCATGCTTATTTAATTTTCACTTGATTATGCTCTTAGGGTATACTATGTATGTACCATGGGTTAGCTTGGAGCCATTAATTATTCTAGGTCCCTTGTCTCAATCCAGGGTCCCAGCTCAGGTCGTAATAGGTATGAAGAAGGGCATTACAGAGTTTGTGGCTAAGTGTTTCGAATTTCCAACAGATGAAGGTTGAACACCAGATATTGGGAAGTATGCTATAGTATATCAGTATTCCTGCTTGGAAGTGGGAGGAGATAAATATGGACTTTATTATAGGTTTCCTCGCTCAATTCTATATGGCTGATTGTAGACTGGATGACAAAGTCAGCACATTTCTTACCAATCAAGACTACAGATTCAGCTGAGGATTATGTTAGGCTCTATATTCAAGAGTTAGTCTGATTGCATGGAGTTTCATTTTATATCGTCTCTGATAGGGGTTCTCAGTTCACTTCTCAGTTTTAGAGGTCATTTCAGAAGGGCCTTGGTACTCAGGTGAAGCTTAGCACCGTTTTTCACCTATAGATAGATGGTTAGGCCGAGCAGACCATTCATATCGTGAAGGACATGTTGAGAGCTTGTGTAGGTCACCTATTGGATGGTTTGAGGTAGGAAAATCTACGTTGATAGGTCCAGATTCAATTCATGAGGCCATGGAGAAGGTTTAGCTTATTAGGAAAAGGCTGAAAATAGCTCAGCGTCATCAGAAATCATATGCGGGTGTTAAGAGGAGAGAGCTTGAGTTTGAGGTCGTTGATTGGGTGTTTCTGAAGGTGTCACCAGTTAATGGAGTTATGAGGTTTTGCAAGAAGGGAAAGCTTATTCCCCAATATGTTGGTCCTTATAAGATTTTGAGGTGGGTTGGCAGAGTGTCTTATGAGTTGGAGTTGTCGGCAGAGTTAGCTTTGGTGTATCCAGTTTTCCATGTATCTTTGTTGAAAAAGTGCCTTGGTGATCCAGCCTTAGTTTTACCAGTGGAAAGCATTGGGATGAAGGATATCCTTACCTATGAGGAGGTTCCGGTTGAGATCCTTAATCGTCAGGTTCGAAAGTTGAGGAACAAGAAAGTCACCTCGGTGAAAGTCCTTTGGAGGAATTAGCTTGTGGAAGGAGCTACTTGGGAGGCTGAAGCAGATATGATGGCCAAGTACCCTCACTTCTTCCCTTCCAGGTCAGTTCCATTATGAGGTACTAGTTTGCTCCTAAGTACTCTATTGAGTTTCATGTCATATCCATGTCCCTCAGTTCATGTATGTTATTCTATTCATGAATTTCACGATTTCTAACTAGCCTATGTAAAATCACATATGTTTTTATGATTATGATATGAGAACTATATATATTTTGGAAGTAGTATTTAAAACTGAGCGGATAAGGGTTCTATACACCCCATGTCCTATAACTACGTGCCACCGTAGGATGAGGGGTCCTCGCCAGTTGAGAGTATCTCCCTCGCCCCTAGTCTAAGGAGTCCTCATCAGTTGAGAGTGTATACCTTATGCTACTAGTCTCATCAGTGATATTACACCTTCATGGTTCATACACTTGATAAGGTATGGACACACCTCCCAGCCAGGGTTACAGGTTGGGCTCCATGTATGCTCACTTAGAGTATATCAGTTATAAGAATCTCCACTATTCCATGACTTTCTATGTGTGTTCATATTCATGACTTATTGTAATACCCTGAAAGCCTTAAGATCAAACCTAAGGGTCCAAACGTAGAAAACAGGAAATTTTACACCAAGTCATAGGATGAGTCATCTAGTGACCCCTGAGGAGACTTCACAAGTCGTTAAGTGACTCGTGAAGTGAAGGGAGAATTGGAAGGAACTTGTGATTAGGGGTTAACCACGAGAGAAGCAACGAGTCATGGTCAGGGCAAGGAGTCGTTAAGTGAGTTGTGGTCAAGATGGTCTATGGTTCAAGGTTCAATTTCCCAGAGATGCCACGAGAGGCAGCCATGAGTCGTTAAGTGACTCCACGACTTATGGAGTTTGTCATAGTCAGGAGCAAGAATTGAAGATCGGATTCGGGCAGTGTACTTCACGAGTGAGTCACCACGAGTCGTTAGGTACACCATGAGTCATGGTGTCCCTCGTGGTGACTGGCAGAGTGTATTTTCCCTGCATTTTAATAAGGGTGTTTTCATAATTTTTAAGCTCTGAAACGTCATTTTAAGATCAGTTAGAAGGGTTTTAGGGGTGCTTAAACTATTCTAAACCTCCCTATTCCATGCATGCAAGATCAAGGAGTTTATTAAAGAGCAAGCTAGAGGATTCTTTAGGCTCTTCCTCAATTCACTTGGGTTCTCAAAAGAGGTTGTGAAATTCAAAGTACCCAGGTATGTAGGGTTATGAATGGTAGAATTCCTTCACTCCCATTCCCAAATCCTCTTCAAATTTGTGAAATCCTAAGTTGATGAATTTATGGGGTTTTAACCCAGTTTGTGAAATTCTCTAAGTAACTATCATGGGTAAAATCTATTAATGTTTCTAATGTTGTTTCAAGATTCATGGGCATGTTTTATAATGTTTTCAATTACAAAACTATGATTTCAAAGTCTTACAACTATAATTCCCAATTATGAAAGATCATGAAGAGTTGAGATTATGATCTATGTTTCAGGTATAATGAAATGTTTACGATGAAAGTATGATTTCGAATTACCCATGTTTATATTCATGAATTTGACTATCAAATCTATTTCAAAGCATGTATAATTTTTGGGCAATCCCATATCATCAAGTAATGTTTCATGATTTACTTCAACCTCATGTTATTAGCTTACCACATAGTTTTGGATTCTAGACTCCCACTTTTCAGCATGTGGTATGGTTGAGCCGAGTCTCCTCATGATATGTTTTCAAATTATGCATGTACTATTATGATTCAGCTTCGTTGCAAGATGATGGTTCAGCTTCGTTTGAAAAACAATGGAGAGCATATGCATGTTTTTGGGAGTAGTGTCTAGCACCAAGTAGGCTAAGGGTTCAGTCAACCCTATGCCTCATAACTATGTGCCAATGTAGGTGTGTTCAGATTATTTGGGACCTACCTTGCAAGCTTCCCCTGCCCCCAAGGGGCCTTCAACTTGATATCGATATCATGGTAGTGCCCTTAGCCCTGGCAAGGCTTTGGACGGCTCATCCCACTTGAGTGTAATAGTCGAGACCACATACGATCTATCATGGTAATGTCAATTATATGACGAGTCTCCCATTGTTCCTCATGATTTTAGTTATGCATGATCTTCAGTTATGATATTATATTTTCAGCAGGTTTGACCCAATGTTATGTTTTACTTATGATTATCAGTTTCAGCTTTGGGTCATTCAAATTAGTTATGATACTCAGTGATGTTTAAATCATGTTTTCAGATAAGAGCATGCAAGCCTTACTTTCGGAATCTCATCTTGAATATATTTTATGATATGCATGATTTCAATTTTACTTACTTAGCGGTTTTAATTACCTCACATACTCAGTACATTTCAAGTATTGACCATATACTCTATGTTGTATCGTTTCATGATACAGGCTCAGACGTTCAGGTTCAGTCCCGCCGCTAGTCAGATTCTCAGAGTTATAGCATAATCAGCCGGGTGGGGTGAGTCCTCATCCTTCGATGACCTTTTTATCAGCTTGTATTCAGTATCTTTAGTTTCAGTCTTGAGTGAGTTAGTTGGGGTCTTGTCCCATCGACTCGTCAGGTTTAAGAGCTTATCATACATAGCATGTATTCAGCTTCGGATCAATATTATGTTTTCGGGGTTCTTTGTCCCGTGTCTCGATCCGGGCCTATGTTCGGGTCATGACAAACTTGGTATCAGAGCATTAGATTTTGAAGTGTCCTAGGGTGTACGAAGCCACATTAAGTAGAGTCTTTTCATGGGTGTGAAGAGCGCACACTTATGAAGAAGAGGTTATGAAACCATTTAGGAAACTTTCCTTCTTTCACGATCTATGTCATGTGATGAAATGTCTCTCTATCCTTCTAACTCGTGCTATACGCATTTGTAGAATCATGCCTCCTCGCTAAGTTAATGGAAGAAGGAATGGAACAAAAAATGGCCATGAGAATGGCAACGGAGATGGACACCAGCAGGCCCCACCAAACCCCGAGGATCATGTGCCCGAGCAGGTTTCCCATGCAGAGGTTAGGGCAGCCATCCGTGTAATACCCTAAAAATTCTAAGATCAGACCAAAGAGTTTAAATGGAGAAAATAGGAAATTTCTGCACCAGGTCACAAGACGAGTCATCCAGTGACCTGTCAGGAACACCACGAGTCATTAAATGACTCGTGGGGAGGGGTTTGACTATGTTTGGAAAATTCAAGTTTGGGGTGACCACAATTCATGGTTAACCCCACGATCCATTAGGTAACTCGTGGTCAAAAGTGGTAGAAGGATGAAGTAAGAGCAGGCAGTGCATCTAACGGTTCATCACCACGATTCGTCGGGTACACCACTAGTTGTGGTGTCCCCCGTGGTGACTAAGGCAGGCAAGCTTCCAGTGTTGATCACAGAAGGTGATCACGAGTCGTGGTCCAAATGACGAGTCGTCCAGTCCCTCGTGGGGGCTAGCAGTGTATATTTTCCTACGAATTAAGTAAGGGCTTTTTCGTAATTCCAAAGTTCCTAAGGCCTAAATTACGTCGCTTTAAGCTCAGAATAGGATTTTCTAAGAGGGTTTAAGTCATTCTAAGCCTATCCTAATTCATGCATGTAAGCTTAGAGGGTTGAGAGGTGATCAAGTCTAGTTTCTTCAAAGTTCTTCCTCAATTCTCTTTGGGCAATCAAGGATGCTCTGAAATCAAAATTCTTCAGGTATGTAAGGCTATGAATGGGTGCAATAGTCCACACCCATGCCCAATTCTCCCTCAATTCATGAATTTCTAATTGATGATTCTATGGGTTTTTTACCCAACGTGTGGATTTCCTAAGTATCAATCATGGGTATGATCTAAGCATATTTTGAATATTGAATTATGACTAATGGGACGATTTTACAATAGTTCAAATTATAAATTATTTTTTCAAGTTTTCTAAAGTATGATGCCCATCCATGAAAGTTCTTGAAAGTTGAGATCCATGAGATATGTGTTCAAGTATAATGAGTTATTTATGAAGAAAGTATGATTTTGAAATACCCATGTCTATGTTCATGTTTTCAAAGTGAATCAAGTGGATTTCAAGCACGTGTAAGCATTGGGCAAGCCCATATGATCAAGTACGCTTTTATGATTTCATGAATTAGCTTACTATATGGTTTTGGAGTCAGACTCCCATTATATTCAACTTGTGGTATGGTTTGAGCCAAGGCTCCTCATGTTATGATTTCAGATTTATGTATGTATGTTATTATTCAGCTTTGTCACTAGACGATGGTTAGCTTGGTTGAAAAACGATTGAGAGCATATGTATATTTTTGGGAGTAGTGTCTAGCATCGAGTAGGCTAAGGGTCAGTCAACCTTATGTCTCAGAACTACGGGCCAACGTAGGTATGTTCATATTATTTGGGACCTCCCTTGTGAGCTTCCCTTTCCCCAAAGGGGCCTTCATCTTGATATCAATATCATGGTAGTGTCCATAGCCCTGGCAAGGCTTTAGACGGCCCTTTCCACTTGAGTGTGATAGTCAGGAGCACGTAAGCTCTATCGTGGTAATGTCGGTTATATGATGAGTCTCCCATTGTTCCTCATGATTTCAGTTATGCATATACATCAGTCATGATATTCTGTTTTCAGCAGGTTTGACCTAATGTTCAGTATTACTTATGATTATCAATTTTTAGCTTTGGGTCATTCGATTCAGTTATGATGTTCAGTTATGTTCAGATTATGATTTCAGAAAATAGCATACAAGCCTACTCTCAGAATCTTATCTTGATTATGTTTTATACTATGCATGATTTATAATTTTACTTACTTAGCGGGTTTGCTTACCTTGCATACTCGGTATATTCCACGTACTAACCACATACTCTATGTTGTATCATTTTATGATACAAGCTTCGATATCCAGACTCAGTCCCGCCGCTAGTCAGATTCCCAGCATTTGTACTTCCTAATCAGAGTTGGTGAGTCCTCATCTTGCGAGGGCCTTTCTATACAAAAATGTTCCGTATTTTCAGTTTTCAAACTATAGTGAGTTACTTGGGGTCTTGTCCCATCAACTTGTCAGTAGTAGAGGCTTTTCAGACATGGTTTGTATTCAGCTTTAGACATATGTATATATTTAGATGTCATGTTCTGTTTATACTTCCACTATGTTATTAATGATGATCATTCGTATTATTTGAATGAGTTAGATGTTATGTTCATGCCATGGGTCATCTTGGAGCCTCTCGGGGTTTTTTGTCCCGTATCTCAATTCGGGCCTATGTTTGGATCGTGAAAAACTTGGTATCATAGCATTAAGTTTTGAAGTGTCCTAGGGTGTCTGAAAGTCGCGTTGAGTAGAGTCTTTTTCATAGGTGTGAAGCGTGCCACACTTATGACGAAGAGGTTACGAGACGTTTGGGAAATGTTCTCTTCTTTTATGATCTAAGTCGTGCGATGAAATATCTCTCTATCCTTCTAACTCATGCTATACGCATTTGCAGAATCATGCCTTCCCGCTGAGTTAATGGAAGGATAAACGAAAATGGCCATGAGAATGGCAACGGAGACCGGTACCAGCAGGCTCCACCAGCCCATGAGGAGCATGTACCCGAGCTGGTTGCCCATACTGAGTTCAGGGAAGCCATTTAGATGTCATCCCAGGCCTTGACCCCAAGGTCAATCAGTTGGTGGTAGCGCTTGTCCCTCAGAACGGGAATCCAGTGGCGGCAAGAGTTAGGGATTTTCTGGGGATGAACCCTGCAGAGTTTCTTGGTTCAAAGGTGGACGAGGATCCACATGAGTTCATTGAGGAGGTTCTAAAGATCACCCAGGTTATGGGGATGACTGGGGAGGAGTGCACCGATTTAGACTCATACTAGTTGAAGGGGGTTGCGCACATTTGGTTCAAGCAATGGAAGGATAGTAAGGCAGTTGGAGTAGGCCCTATTAGTTGGCATAAGTTTCATGCCACTTTTCTGGATCGGTTCTTCCCTCGTGAGATGAGGGAGATCAAGCAGCCGAGTTTGTGAATCTAAAGCAAGGGAAGATGACAATCAGGAGTATGCCTTGGAGTTCACTCGTCTATCAAAGTATGCACCTGAGATGGTGGCGGATCAGAGGGCCCGAGTGAGCAGGTTTGTGCATGGGATAGCAGACTACTTGGTCAGGGATTGTCAGACCGCAATTCTACTTTAGGACATTGACTTTTCTAAGATAGTCCCATACGCCCAGTAGATGGAGGCAGAGCAGATGAGTGAGCAGGAGAGAGAGGCCAAGAGAGCAAGGACTGATAGTTTCGGATTCTCCTAGTACAGACCTAGTGGGCACCGTCAGCAGTCCCACAAAAGATCTTCAGCCCCAGCGCCTTCAGCTATGAGTGCGGCATCTAGGTCCACACACGATTAAAGGGGACGAGCATCAAGCTTGAGGGGCCAGAGTAGTAGACCTGTTGAGACCAGCCCTCCTGAGTGTACCAGATATGGCCGAAGACACGTGGGCCAGCGTTTAGCAGGTTTAGGTGCTTGTTTCGATTGTGGGAAGCCCGGACATATGCTTAGAGCTTTCCTAGCAGCCAGATAGGTTCATGATAGGAGCCTAGGCCCAACCTCCAATTCAGCCGCTCACCTAGCATGCCCAGCTCAGTAGGGGGCATCTACTAGTACAAGTGGTGGACAGCGTCAAAACAGGTTCTATTCCCTAGCATCCCGTCAGGAGAAGGAGGTCTCCCCAGATGTAGTCACTGGTATGTTGCAAGTATTCCACCTTGATGTATATACATTGTTAGATCCAAGGGCTACTTTATCTTTTTCGACGCCCTATGTTGCTAATAGTTTTGGAGTCAGTCCCGAAATCTTATCAGCACCCTTCTCAGTCTCTACTCCAGTTGGTGATTCAGTTATAGCTAGACTGGTGCATAGAAATTGCCCTGTCATAGTCCTTCGGAAAGTCACCTCAGCAGATTTAGTAGAGTTAGCCATGACAGATTTTTATGTTACTCTTGGCATGTGTTGGTTGTTTGCATGTTATACCTCAGTCAATTGTAGAACCCCTGCAGTAGAGTTTAGATTTCTAGGTGAGCCAGTCCTAGAGTGGGAGGGTAGTTCAGTTGTGCCTGTAGGTCACTTCATTTCCTACCTTAAGGCCAGAAAGATGATTTCTAAGGGTTGTGTGTACCATCTAGTTAGGGTTAAGGATTTTATGTCTGAGACCCCAACTATCCAGTCAGTTCCAGTAGTATGTGAGTATCCAAAAGTGTTCCCAGATGATCTATCGAGAATTCCTCCCAAGTGGGAGATTGATTTTGATATTGACCTTCTTCCCAATATACAGCCTATATCTATTCCTCTTTACAGAATGGCTCCAACTGAGCTAAAGGAGTTAAAGGAACAGTTGAAAGACCTTTTAGAAAAGGGTTTCATCAGACCTAGAAAATCCCCGTGGGGTGCACCAGTTCTCTTTGTCCGCAAGAAAGATGGTTCTCTTCGTATGTGCATTGATTATCGGCAATTGAACAAGGTCACCATCAAGAACAGGTATCCTCTTCACACGTTTGATGATTTGTTTGACTAGCTTCAAGGTGCTAAGTGCTTTTCGAATATAGACCTCAGGTCCGGATACCATCAGCTTAGGGTTGGGGAGAGCGATATTCCGAAGACAACCTTCAAGACTCGGTATGGTCATTATAAGTTTGTAGTTATTTCCTTTGGATTAACGAATGCTCCTGCAGCTTTTATGGATTTGATGAACATGGTGTTCAAGCCATACTTGGATATGTTCGTGATTGTGTTCATAGATGACATCCTGATATACTCTCGGAGCGAGGAGGAGCATGCCGCTAATTTGAGGGTGGTGCTACAGACTCTTAAGGATCGCCAATTCTATTCTAAATCTAATAAATGTGAATTTTGGTTGATCTCAATGGCATTTCTGGACCATGTGGTGTCAAGTGAGGGTGTACAAGTGGACTCTTTAAAGATAGAAGCGGTGAAGAATTGGCCTAGATTGGTGAATCCTTAAGATATTAGAAGTTTCATGGGTTTAGCTGGGTATTATCGGAGATTTGTTGAGGGGTGTCATCTATTTTTGCACCATTAACCAAATTGACCAAAACGAAAGTGAAGTTCCAATGGTCGGAGGCTTGTGAGAGGAGCTTCCAAGAGTTGAATACTCGACTCACCTTAGCATCGGTGTTGACCCTACCTTAGGGTACCGATGGGTTTGTGGTATATTATGATGCTTCGAGGATCAGCCTTTGTTGTGTATTGATGCAGCATGGTAAGGTTATAGCATATGCTTTTAGGCAGCTGAAGGTCCATGAAAAGAATTATCGACTCATGATCTTGAATTGGCGGCGATAGTATTTTCCTTGAATATTTGGAGACACTATTTTGTATGGGGTCCGTGTAGATGTGTTTGCAGACCATAAGAGCCTACAATACGTGTTTACCCAGAAGGATCTGATTCTACGTCAAAGAAGGTGGTCGAAGTTACTCTAGGATTATGATATGAGTGCCCTTTACCATCTGGGTAAGGATAATGTCGTAGCAGATGCTCTTAGTAGGCTTTCTATGGAGAGTGTGTCCCATGTAGATGGGGGGAGCTGGTGAAAGATGTGCATCGGCTTTCACGGTTAGGATTTGTTTGGTTGACTTGACCGATGGTTGTGTCATTGTTCAAAACAGATCAAAATCATCTTTAGTGATCGATGTTAAATCTAGACAAGATGAGGATCCTATTTTGGTAAAGTTAAAGAAAGATGTTCAAAATTAGAAGGTGGAGGTCTTCTCCAAAGGGGGAGATGGTGTTCTTCATTATTAGGGTCATTTGTGTGTTTCAAATGTTGATGATTTGAGAGATCGGATGTTGCACGAGGCTCATGGTTCCAAATACTCTATACATTCAGGTGCCACCAAGATGTACTGTGGCCTAAGGGAAGTCTATTGGTGGAATGGCATGAAGAAGGACATAGCGGAGTTTGTGGCTAAGTATCCGAATTATCAGAAAGTGAAGGATGAGCACCAGAGACCAGGAGATATACTTCAAGACATCAGTATTCCTACTTGGAAGTGGGAGGAGATCAATATGGACTTCATCACCGGGTTGCCTTACACTCGTCGACAGTATGACTCCATTTGGGTGGTCATGGACAGGTTGACCAAAGCAGCTCATTTTTTATTGATCAAAACTACCGATTCAGTGGAGGATTATGCTAAGTTGTACATTCAAGAGCTAGTTCGGTTGCATGGAGTGCCCTTGTCTATCATATCAGATCGAGGTACTTATTTACCTCCTAGTTTTGGAAGTTGTTTCAAAAGGGACTAGGTACTCAGGTCAAGCTTAGTACTGCATTCCACTCGCAGACAAATGGTCAGGCCGAGCGGACTATTCAGACTCTTGAGGATATGTTGAGAGCGTGTGTGATTGATTTCAAGGGTAGTTTTGATGATCATTTGCCTCTCATTGAGTTTGTCTATAATAACTACCATTGCAACATTCAGATGGCTCCGTTTGAGGCTCTCTATGGGCGGAGATGTAGATCGCCTATTGGTTGGTTTGAAGTCGGTAAAGCTACGATGATAGGACCGGATTTAGTCCATGAGGCTATGGAGAAATTTCAGCTCATAAGGGACGGGTTGAAAACAGCTCAGAGTCACCAAAAGTCCTATGTGGATGTGACGAGGAGAGAACTTGAGTTTGGAGTTGATGATTGGGTATTTCTAAAGGTGTCTCCATGAAAGGAGTGATGAGGTTCGGAAAGAAGGGAAACACAGTCCCCGTTATGTTGGTCCATACCGAATTGTGAAACGAATTAGCAAGGTAGCATATGAGTTGGAGTTGTCCTTAGAGTTAGCTTCAGTCCATCCAATTTTTCATGTATCTCTCTTAAAGAAGTGCTTGGGTGACCCAGCTCTAGTTGTTCAGGTGGAGAGCGTAGGTGTGAAGGACAGCCTTAGTTATGAGGAGGTTCCGGTGAAAATCCTAGATTGTCAGGTTCGTAATCTAAGAAATAAAGAAGTAACTTTACTCAAGGTTTTATGGAAGAATCAGCATTTGGAGGGAGCTACGTGGGAAGACGAGGCAGATATGATGGCTAAATACCCGCATCTATTCCCTTCCAGCTTAGTTTCAGCTTGAGGTATCAGTTTCCTTCTTAGTACTCTATTCAGTTTCATGTTCAGCTCATGTACCCCAGTTTCTTTCATGATTAATGAATGCATATGTGATTTGGGAATTCAGTTCAGCCATGTAGTTCAAATCGGGGTCAGTCACTCCGTAAGTTTTCAGCATGAATGTTCAGTATTTGAGTATGATGATTGCATTTCTCTATTTTTTAGTATGTCTTTCCACATTCTAGGACGAATGTTCCCAAGGGGGAGATATTGTAATACCTCGAAAACTCTAAAATCAGACCCGGGAGTTGAAACGGAGAAAATAGAATTTTCTACACCAGGTCACAGGACGGGCCATCTAGTGACCCATCAGGAACCCCACGAGTCATTAAGTGACTCATGGGGAGAGGCTGGGACTTGGTTGAAAATTTTAGGTGTGGGGTGACCACGGGTGTGACCACGAGTCGTGGTCAGCCCCACGATCCGTGAAGTCACCCATGATCAAAGATGGTTAAAGGAAGAAGGCAAGCAGGCAATGTTGGTGATAGGTCATCACCACGACTCGTTGGGTACACCATGAGTTGTGGTTTTCACCGTGGTGAGCCCCCAGAAGAAATGGGGCAGTGAAGGTAACGACTAGTGACCACGAGTTGTGGTCCAAGAGACGATCCGTCCAGTCCCTCATTTGGATTGGCAGTGTGTTTTTTCTGCAAATTTAATAAGGGCTTTTCCGTAATTCCTAAGTTCCTAAGGCCTAAACTTCGTCGTTTTAAGCTCAAAATAGAGTCTTTTAAGAAGGGTTAAGTCATTATAAGCCCATCCTAATTCATGCATGCAAGCTTAGAAGAGTTGAGAGGTGATCAAGTCTAGTTCTTCAAAGTTCTTCTTCAATTCTCTTTGGGCAATCAAGGAAGTGGTGAAATCAGATCTCTTCAGGTATATAAGGCTATGAATGGGTGCAATAGTCCACACCCATTCCCAATCCCTCTCTATTTCATGAAATCCTTATTGATGAATCTATGGGATTTTAACCCAAATATGTAAATTCTCTATGTTCTATCATGGGTATGATCTAAGCATGCTCCAAATGTTGAATTGATTCATGGGCAAGTTTAAAAGGTTTTCAATTATAAATTTATATTTTCAAGTCTTACAATTTACATTGCCTATTCATGGAAGTTCATGGCAAGTTGAGATTATGATATGTATGTTCAAATATGATGAGATGTATATAAGAAAAGTATATTTTCAAATTACTCATGTATATGTTTATGTTTTCAAGAGAATCAAGTTGATTTCAAGCATGTTAAGTATTGGGCAAGCCCATATGATCAAGTATGTTTTTATGATTTCATGAATTAGCTTACCATATGGTTTTGGAGTTTAGACTCCCATTATTTTCAGCTTGTGGTATGGTTTGAGTCAAGGCTCCTCATGTTATGATTTCAGATTTATGTATGTATGTTATGATTCAGCTTCGTCACTAGATGATGGTCAGCTTCGTTGAAAAATAGTGGAGAGCATATGCATGTTTTTGGGAGTAATATCTAGCACCGAGTAGGCTAAGGGTCAATCAACCCTATGCCTCAGAACTACGCACCAATGTAGGTATGTTCAGATTATTTGGGACCTCCCTTGTGAGCTTCCCCTGCCCCCAAGGGGCCTTCATCTTGATATTGATATCATGGTAACGTCATTAGCCCTAGTAAGGTTTGGACGGCTCTACCCACTTGAGTGTGATAGTCGGGACCACGTAAGCTCTATCATGGTAATGTCGGTTATATGACAAGTCTCCATTATTCCTCATGATTTCAGTTATGCATGTACATCAGTCATGATATTATGTTTTCAACAGGTTTGACCCAATGTTCAGTATTACTTATGATTATCAGGTTTCAGCTTTGGGTCATTCGATTCAGTTATGTTCAGATAATGATTTCAGAAAATAGCATGCAATCCCTACTCTCAGAATCTTATCTTGATGTCTTATAATATGCATGATTTATGATTTTTACTTACTTAGCAGTTTTACTTACCTTGCATACTCGATACATTCCACGTACTGACTGCATACTCTATGTTGTATCATTTTATGATGCAGGCTCCGATATCCAGACTCAGTCTCGCTGCTAGACAGATTTTCGGAGTTAGCATTTCTCAATCTCAGTTGGTGAGTCCTTATCTTGCAAGTGCTCTTCTTATCAATTGTATTTCTTCTTTTTAGATTTCAGACTATAGTGAGTTAGTTGGGGTCTTATCTCATCAACTCATCAGTATTAGAGGCTTTTTGGACATAGTTTATATTCAGCTTTAGATATATGTATGTATTCAGATGTGATGTTGTGTTCAGACTTCCTCCATGTTATTTATGATGATTTTCCGCTTATCTATGATTGAGTTAGATGTATGTTCATGTCATGGGTCGACTTGGAGCCTCTCGGGGTTTCTTGTCCTGTGTCTCGACCCAGGCCTATGTTTGGGTCGTGACAAGTACCCTTTTCCATCATATCAGATAGAGGTATTCAGTTTACCCCCCAGTTTTAGAGATCGTTTCAAAAGGGACTTGGTACTCAAGTTAGCTTAGTACAACTATTCACCCCCAAGTAGATGGTCAGGCTGAATGGACCATTCAGACTCTTGAGGATATGTTGAGAGCGTGTGTGATTGATTTCAAGGGTAGTTGGGATTATCATTTACCTCCCATTGAATTTGCATATAACAACAGTTACCATTTCAGCATTCAGATGGCTCCATTTGAAGCTCTTTATGGGTGGAGGTGTAGATCGCCTATAGGTTGGTTTAAAGTTTGTGAAGCTACGTTGATGGGACCAGATTCAGTTCATGAGGCTATGGAGAAAGTTTAGCTTATCAGGGAGAGGTTGAAGATAGCTCAGAGTCTCTATAAGTCTTATGCGAATGTGAGGAGGAGAGAACTTGAGTTCAAAGTTGATGATTGCATGTTTTTAAAGGTGTCTTCCATGAAGAGAGTGATGAGGTTCGAAAAGAAAGGGAAACTTAGTCACTGTTATATTGGCCCATACAGGATTATGAGACGTGTTGGCAAGGTGGCTTACGAGTTGGAATTGCCCTAAGAATTGGCTTCAGTACATCTAGTTTTTTATGTGTCGCTTTTAAAGAAGTGCATGAGTGGTCCAGTTTTGGTTGTCCCAGTGGAGAGCATAGGTGTGAAGGATAGCCTTAGCTATGAAGAGGTTCCGATTGAAATACTTGATTGTTAGGTTTGGAAGATAATAAACAAAGAAGTAGCTTCAATAAAGATTTTGAAGAGGAATCAGCATGTTGAGGGAGCTATGTTGGAAGTCGAAGTAGATATGATGGTTGAATACCCGCATCTACTCCCTTCCAGTTCATTTCCAGCTTGAGGTATCAGTTTCCTCCTTAGTAATCTATTCAGTTTCATATTCAGTTCATGTGTTTTGATTTCTTCCATGTCAATGTATGTATGTGAGATTTATGAATTCAGTTTCGTCATGTATTTTAGTCCGGAGTCAGTCACTTCGTCAGTTTTCAGATTTGGATGTTCAATATTTGAGATATCAGTTCTATTCCCCAGCTTTTCAGTATGTTCATTCACATTCGAGGATGAATGTTCCCAAGGGGGAGATATTATAATACCCCAAAAGCCCTAAGATCAGACCCGAGGGTTCAAACGGAGAACACAGGAAATTTTGCACCAGGTCACAAGATGAGTCATCCAGTGACTCGTGAGGAGACTTCACGAGTCGTTAAGTGACTTGTGAAGTGAAGGTAGAATTGGCAGGAACTCGTGGTCAGGGGGTGACCACGAGAGAAGCAACGAATCCTGGTAATCCCAAATGAGTCATTCAGTAAGTCATGGTCAAGATGGTCTATAGTTCAAGGTTCAATTTCCCGGAGATGCCATAAGAGGCAGCCATGAGTCGTGAAGTGACTCCACGACTCATACAGTTGGTCTTGGTAAGGAGAAGGATTTGAAGGTTGAATTTGGGGCAGTGTACTTCATGAGTGAGTCACCACGAGTCATGGTGTCCCTCGTGGTGACTAGTAGAGTGTATTTTCCCTATGTTTTAGTAAGGGTGTTTTCATAATTCCTAATCTCTTAAGTCCTTAACTACATTTTTTTAAGCTCAGTTAGAAAAGTATTAAGGGTGCTTAATATATTCTAAACCTCCCCATTCCATGCATGCAAGATCAAGGAGTTTATTGAAGAGCAAGCTAGAGGATTCTTTAGGCTCTTCCTCAATTCACTTGGGTTCTCAAGAGAGGTTGTGAAATTCAAAGTACCCAGGTATGTAGGATTATGAATGAGAGTATTCCTTCACCCCCATTCCCAAATCCTCTTCAAATTTATGGAATCCTAAGTTGATGAATCTATGAGGCTTTAACCCAATTTGTCATATTCTCTAAGTAACTATCATAGGTAAAATCTATTCATGTTTCTAATGTTTTTTCAAGATTCATGGGCATGTTTTATAATATTTTCAATTACAAATCTATGATTTCAAAGTCTTACAATTATAATATGCAATTATGAAAGTTCATGAAGAGTTGAGATTATGATCTATGTTTCAAGTATGATGAAATGTTTATATTCATGAATTTTACTATCAAATCTATTTCAAAGCATGTACAAGTTTTGGGCAAGCCCATATGATCAAGTATGTTTCATGATTTACTTCAATTTCATATTATTAACTTACGACATGATTTTGGAGTCTAGATTCCCACTTTTCAGCTTGTGGTATGGTTGAGATGAGGCTCCTCATGATATGTTCTCATATTATGCATGTACTATTATGATTCATCTTCGTCACAAGATAATGGTTCAACTTCGTTGAAAAATGATGGAGATCATATGTATGTTTTAGGAGTAATGTCTATAAGCAAGAAGGCTAAGGGTTCAGTCAACCATGTGCCTCAGAATTACGTGCCAACGTAGGTATGTTCAGATTATTTGGGACCTCCCATGTGAGCTTCCCCTACCCCTATGGGGCCTTCAGCTTGATATCTATATCAGGATAGTGCCCTTAGCCTTGGAATGGCTTTGGATGGCTCTGCCCACTTGAGTGTAATAGTCGGGACCACATAAGCTCTATCTTGATAATGTATGTTATATGACAAGTCTCCCATTGTTCCTCATGATTTCAGTTATGCATGTTCATCAGTAATGATATTATGTTTTTAGCAGGTTTGACCCAATGTTTTGTTTTACTTATGATTATCAATTTCAGCTTTGGTTCATTAGAATCAGTTATGATACTCAGTCATGTTTAAATCATGTTTTCAGATAAGAGCATGCAAGTCTTACTCTCAGAATCTTATCTTGAATATATTTTATGATATGCATGATTTCAGTTTTACTTACTTAGCATTTTTCTTACCTTGCATAATCAATACATTTCAAGTGTTGACCGCATACTCTATGTTGTATCATTTAAAGATACATGCTTGGATGTTCAGTTCAGTCCCACCGCTAGCTATATTCTTAGAGTTCTAGCATACTCAGTCGATTGGTGAGTCCTCATCCTTCAAGGACCTTTTTATCAGCTCGTATTCAGTATCTTCAGTTTTGGTCTTTAGTGAGTTAGTTCGGGTCTTGTCCCATCGACTCATCAGGTTTTAGAGGCTTATCAGACATAGCATGTATTCAGTTTCGAATCAGTATTATGTTTTCCGCTGTCCATATGTTATTGGATTTTCATACTTCTTCTATTTCAAATGTTATACTTTCCACAATTATTTATGTTGAGTTTAGTTATTATGTTCATGTCATGGTTCGACTTGGAGCCTCTCGGGGTTCTTTGTCTCGTGCCTCGATCCGGGCCTATGTTCGAGTCGTGACACTTATGATATTTGACTTATGATATTTTGGCTCAATATACTCTTTATGAGATTCTACTTATGATTTCGATTATGTTTATCCTTATGATTCAGTTATGAACACCTTGAGCCTTTATACTCAACTTATGATTTGAAACTCATGTTTTGACTTACTTTAACCTCATGACTTTAGTTTATTGTTTTACTATCATATTTTACTTAACCTACATACTCAGTACATTCAAAGTAATGATCGCATACTTTTATGATATATTATCTCATGATATAGATTTGTGTTATCAGTCTCAACCCCGAAGTTAGATTCGCTCTTGCTCCGATTTGGCCAGCCTCAGCTTTAGGTGAGTCCTCATCATCTGAGGACGTCATTTGGTCTTATATTTTATTTTCATGTCTTCCTATTTCAAACTTAGCCGAGCTAGTTGGGGGCTTGTCCTAACAGCTCATCCTATGACTAGAGGATTTTCAGACAGCTATGTTTAGATGTGTCAGCAGTGTTGACTTATAGTCCCGCATGTTTTATGATATTCTGGACTTCTGTGTATGCTTTATAATATGTTTGGCTTTTCCGCTCAGTTTATGCTCCAAATTATTCCATGCATGTGCTATGACTTAACTTGGAGCCATTCATGGTTCTAGGTCTCATGTTGCATCTGGGGTCTATACTCGGGTCATGCTAGCTAGACATGAACGCTTTCAATGTGTACCAGCACCACACAAACCAAATGATCAAACAAGTATATCTCAGCATAAAGAAGCCCTGCCCGGCAAGGACTTAACTAAAAACCTATACTGAAACTCAGCTGCCAATAGATCATGATGAAATTAACATAATTATATGAGGGAAGACGAGACCACTATGTTGTCTAATATCACAGATTCCTATGCGAGTCGACAAGACTGCCATGGTGTCTAAGCTCATATAAACTTAAAGTAAACATATATGTGTACAAGGGTCATCAAGGCCACCAAGTTGTCAATATATATAAGGCCAACTGTCCAACCATGTACATTTATATAATCCATTGTCTGCATGCTTCTAAGAGTATATACTTGGCTGGGACAGGGCCCCGGCCTACCCAACAACTAAGAAACAAAAGAATAAGAAAACCTTAAAAGTATGGCAACTTCGAAAGAAAGGAGCTGGCCATCAAGCTGAATCTCAACTGCTCAACTGTGGAGGTCCACGTGCCTGTCTATCAGAACTTATAGGTGAGAGTGCAGCTCTACCAAGCTCGAAGCATTAGTACAATAATATGTCGTCAAGTATTTAAGGCGATAAAGATTGAAACTGAAGTTGATAATAAAAACTGAAAGTATGCAACTATAAAAGTTAGAAGATAACCTAAATGATATCATTAATATATATTGCATATGTATTTTACAAACAATAATCAAACAAGAACCTAATTTGTCCCCCATAAGCCTGGCAGGTACAAACAATAAATAATAACCTACCTGAGCCCTCATAAGCCCTAATAGATATAGATCAATCTGTATACCCCTATTGGTAACACTACAGCCCCGCAAATGTCCTGTAACTCAATGATATCGCCCAAATTACACCTCGTAATGAGATATAAAGCAGTCGATGTTTAAATATAGAACCCAACAAGGGTTGGGGTTGAATCCCATGAGGAATATGGCAAGGACCTTAGTTAATGTGTTTTAGCTAATACTATTGGTTAGCTTATATCCTAAGGGGGAAATTGTAACAAGAAATAATATAAAACAGTATAAAGCAATGAGCAGATTCTTGATTAAAATTGATTTTATTCAACATGTGAGTCGACTAGGATTGTCTTCCCCGTGACTTCATAACAACAAGGTATTTTATACTAGTGATATATGGTGTTTAGTATGCAATATCGGTAAGTTAGCTTCACCTAATAGGTTGGTTCCCTAATTAGATGATTATCGTCATGCAACTTGATCCGTATGCAGATGTATACCTGATTAACCTTACCCTTGATATCGAATTAGATATTCCTGGACAAGGTCAAGCTATTAGATGAGGGTTGATAGCCTCAAATCTCCATTGTTAGTCCTTTTTCCCATTCATTACCCCCTTGATTCGGTGAGTAAGAAGAAGGCAAATTCCAACATCCGCGACCATTGAGAATCAATTAAAACGAAGAAAAGAATAATACATGCAAAAACCTCATTCAAGATTTACTAAATATTTTTGCTTATGTGTGTTAATTCATCATCGTTCTCACAATCCTTGTTATGGGTTTAGCTACTAATCTTGAGGAATCACAATTAAGAATTATAGAAGAAATCATAATTGTAAACTTACAATAATTCGTAGAAGAAACCACACATCTTGAATTAATCAACAAGAATCTAAAATCAATAATCCCAAAGTTGTTTGAATCCCCAAATTCAAGAACAAAATTATGAAAATTATTTCTTGAACCTTATTGGTGATCAACAATGATGAAATTATGATAAAAAGTCATCCACCATAAAAATAAACCTACATAAGATATTTATAGACACTAAACAAATTCTTTCCTAATTTAACAAGGAATGCAGGTCGGCAGTGACAATGACTCGTTAGGTGTCCTAACGAGTCGTGAAGTGTAGTGAAAGCTTATGCTTAGAAAAAGTTTCCTCTGGACAATGGCTCACCTAACGTCTTGTAAAGTGACTAGACAAGTTTTGAATTCCTCTGTTGCTTCTGAGTCCTAAAATTCAAGTGTTCTGGACGACTGCACATAATTGCTCGTGATGAGCCGTTGAGTCTCATAACGACTCATTTCTCCTTCCGTCACCACTCTCAATTACTTCAACTTGAATTCTAAACTTCAATATGACGACTGCTACTAACGATTCATGGAGTCGTGCGATGACTCGTTACTCTTCTCGTTGTGACCCACAGAACTTGTGATCAAATTTAACTTCTTAGTCCTCATGAACCACCTGACGACTCGTGGCCGGACATGATGAGTCGTGGTGTAAATCCATTATCAATATTGTCTTCAGCCCAAATTTAGTACTTCAAACTCATATTCTCCTAATGGTTTAGAGAATGAGTCGTCCAGTGACATTACGACTCGTTACAGTCCAAACTTAGTCCATTTTAGGCTCATTACTCCCATTCACTGCCCGAACCTGTTTCCCTACAACACTTAATAAAAACATATTATATATATATAAACATACCTGGGATTAGAAAATTTTCTTAGTTTTAAGCATCGAAAGTGTTGTAAAACCACGGGACATCACTCAATTGTAACTAAACCTTCTTAGGCAAGAAAAATGGAACTGTGCATTGCCTGCTTAGACGATCTGTATTTCCATACATAACATTCTTAGGCAATATAAGCCTGTGAATGTGGCCTCTTACACAAACTGAATGTCAGCACACAAGGCTCCTATAGCTGTATTTTAAGCCTCTTGGCTCCTATAGTTGTACCCCGGGAACATAGGGCCCAAATAAATGTGTGGCAGCTAACTGAAGCTTCTCTAGGGGTCAGCCATGACACCTTAGGAAATTTGTAAGTTTGGAAGAGAACAAACTTCAATATGGCCCTGTAGACTTCAACATAGACTTGTGTAGACATCATATTGCTTTGTGAACGTAGCATAGCCCCATAGGCAGTCTACATAACTATTATTTGCTCATTTGGTATCCTCTAAAGCATCTGATAAGCGTATCCTATGTTTCCATAGCTAACCAAACAGTCATGAAGACAATTATAGAAACAACTAGCCTAGAAACAAAAATTGTGGCTCTAAGCAACCTATATGACAATATGTATGTCATAACAACTATAAGATCATTAACAATTAGGTATAGAACCCTGCAGCTAACCTACACCCTTGTCATCTTATACATATGTGGTAGGACCTTTGTTGCCTTAACCTATATCGACATGGCAACTTCGGGCAACCATCATGGATAATACCCTCTCAGCAATCTAAGAGTTAATCCCAAAATTATTTCATAACATATGGCCAATTGCCACTCTTTCTTTCATAACATTAAATGTATGACTCTTTTGACCTATAATAATTTATCAACTATGGACATAGACTAGGCTAAGGGACGGCCTTCATCTTTTCTTTTCCATCTTCATATCATGAATCATATCATATTTAAAAAATTGTGAAACATATTCTTTGTAAGTTCATGAAAATCATATCATAAAAGGAGAATACTTTAGGCATCAGGAAACTTAAGTCATATCATAAGTAAAGAAATCATAGGACATCATAGGATCATTTAAGGAAAATCATAGGCATCAAAATATCATAGAAACCTATCATTGTATGAAAGCACTACAAGTGTTAAGACATTATTTCATCAAGAATACATGGCATGAAAGGAAATATCATGAGGGGAAATATTTATAAAAGGAACATAGAAATTAAGAACATTACACATAGCAAGTATATATCATTTCATGATCTAGGACTCCGTAATATTTGATGACTTAAGAGTGAATATGACATATCATATATGAGGAGAATGTGATGTTTATGAGGAACATACAATAGAGAAGAACTATCATGTAGGATATAAGGCACTTAAGAGAATTAAGCATGGTGAATACATAGTATTTCATAATTGAGGAGTACATATCATTTATGAGGGAAATATGTTGTTTAGGAGGAATAGGACATTGGGAAGAACAATGGAGATTTCTCGTATTATGAGAGTTAACCTTATATACCTCAATTCAAACTTAATCTTATTACAATGGTTAACTATTCTGTTTAAGTCATTAATCTATGAGAATAATGATATGGGAACTAATGTAAGCAATAATACTCAAAGCCCAAGCATTTAGGAAGCTAATTAAACAAACAATAAACATTAAAATTCAAAACCCTTTATCAGTGGTGTTTCTCCACACCCGTACCTTCTTTGTACCAACAATAAAACAAAACCCATATCTGGGGTTACTCATGTAGTCCCAAACAACCACGCACAAGAACACCTTTACATCATTTCCATTCACCACATGCAAAAACCCAAAATTTAGATTTATGACTTCCGATCACCATTCTATGAATCTTGACTCTAAATTTTACTCAAAACATCAATATTAACTCATGCATAAATATGGGATAGTATTCTTACGTTATTAGATTCAACCCCACAACTATTTTTTACTTGATCCCTAGTTGAGAAACCCTTGATTTCTAGAATCCAAAAAGAGATTGCGTTTAGAAATATGTAGTCGTTGAAGGAATAATTATGGAAATTGTTATAAATGACTTACCTTATTGAGGGATGAGTAGGGGTTGAGATAGAACTAGTTGAGGTCGAGTGGAAGAGTGAGAAATAAAAATAAAAATTTGAAATCGTGTATTTATAGGTGCAATCTTCCTCTGACATACGGTGGCCAAATATGGCCTGCATATTCCCGCATGTCAACCCTTGAATCTGCCCCACATATGGTCTAACATACAAGTTGTATATACCACATGTGTCAAACATAAGTGGACTTCATATCTCTTATTAAGTATCTCAACTTTATAAACAAATCTTGTACTTCAACAAATGACAAAACGGTGTATCGTATGTTGGCTTCGTGTATGAACAACTATAGCATCAACTTCCACCTCTTCCAGGTCTCGACATACATCGTGACATATGACCATATGTCTAATATGCAGTTTGTATATTGATCACATATCAAACCATTGAAGCTCCATATTTCCTTATCACATATGGTGTCATATGTGCCCGCATGTAACTTATGCAGTCGTATCTCTCACCAATTCACCAAAACCTAATTCTTTCAATTTTCTATCTATTCCAACATTGAGCTTTAGCATTTCACACATGAATCTTAATCTTCAAACCTGGACGCAACCATAATCTCCTAGTCAAATCGAATTAACCATGTTGCATGAGTCAAACCTTAGCCCAAAAATATGCAGAGTTACATCATCTCCCAAACATTCATCTTCAAATGAGAGTCATGGTTGGCTCTAGAATAAACTAACTCTGGAATTTTCAAATATTTTGGGTGAGTTTCCCTTATAAACTGGACTATCCCAAAATCTTAAAACACCGACCAATTGATCAGAACCACATACACAAGCCTCATGGGGCATTAATATATATACATGTGTGTATATATATAGCACAAGGAGAATGGGTATAAAACATAGCATGGCCCTCCTAACCTAACAAAACATGAAAATAACATCTTTCAACATAAGTTACCCTCATCATTGTAAATCGATATTGTTATTATAAATGGGACACATGAAAGAAAGGAACCATAGGCACGATTGCTTCGTACTTCAAGCATATAAAACATGAATAGAGAATCACTTGGGGTACAAGCATGGCATCGGTATATAGAGCAAGAAAAGGGCATCCTTTATACCTAATTACAACATGGGTCATGATCACTTGGAAAGTAAACAAAGCATTACCTCAAACATTTTCTTCCATCATAACTTACCTATATCATCATCTATTATTGTCATCTCTAGAAGCGGAACACATAAAATAAAGGAATCATTGCCACAAGTTAAGTAAGACATGAATAGAGTATTTAAACCATAGACATATACATGTCATGACTACGTGGAACAGGAGTAGAGAATCATTTTGGCATAGGTTTAGCATGAGCACACGTATTATATTGGAATAAGAATGGGACATTACTCCAAGCATTTATTTTCTTTTCTAGGAATAAGTATGGTTATCTTACTTTCATATCTTCTTTTGCTTCCCACATAACTTCTTGAATATTTTGGTTTTGCTGTAACACTTCCACATAGGCTACCCCTTAGTTCTCAACTTTCAAACTTGTCGATCAAGATTAGCCACATGAACTTCTTCACAAGTCAAACCCTCTTTAACTTTTACGCTCCGCATAGGCATAATACTATATGGATTATTTACGCATTTCCTCACTCTCGATACATGAGATACCCGGGTGAACTGACTTTAACTCTAGTCACAACCCCACCTAAAAGGACACTTGGCTAATCTTTGCAAAAGTCTAAAGTAATCATCTCCTATTAATAAGTAGGGAAACATATGACAATGTAAGATTCGGGATCAATGAAGGCATACTAATCATGAAAGTATTCACAATATACTTGTAACGACATCAAGCAATGCCTCTGAACCTTGTTGACCAATCAAAGCATAAACCTGGAATTGGCCCACTTTGGAATCCGGTGCTCATTTACTATCATGACCTGAGCTGAGACCCCCGACTGATACACGGGATCTAGAACAACGAACGGCTCCAAACTAATTCATGATACATACATAGCATGACTTAAGAGCATAAACAAGTAGAAATTAAAGCATAAATATGACATAAGCGGAAGTCTGCATTTCATAAGGACAAAAGTGTAACACAACTCAACAACGCTGAACTTGTCTATACATGATAGTTTGAAAAGCCTCTACCACTACGACGAGTTGATGGGATAACACTCCCAACAAGCTCACTAGGTCTGAAACTGAAAGTCATGATGAAAACATAAAACTGATAATGACCTTGAAGAATTAGGGACTCACCCAAGCGAGACTAGGACTAAACTAATCGGGAGCGAGCTATCGGTGAGACTGAGTTGGATCACTCAAACCTATATCATGAGATGATATAGCATAGAGTATGAGGTCAGTATGTTGAATGTACTGAGTATGTAAGGTAAGTAAAACATGCTAATAAAATGATATTCTAAAATCATGAGTATAAGTTAAGAAAGTTCATAAGAGTAACGGCTGCATGCTAAAAGCCATAAATTTGACGTATACATATTTATAGNGTATACATATTTATAGTTATTCATCGTAATTTGAACATAATGACCCAAAGTTTAGAAGTAGAAATCATATTACTTTTCATGATTAAAATCATAAATGAAAGCCCATAAACTGATCAATGAGACAAATATGCTATAAAACATAATATCATGAGTCCTGAACATGAGTAACTGAAATCATGAGAAATAATGAGAGACTTGTCATAACCGACAACCATCATGTATGAGCGCATGATGATCCCACATCTTTCCCAAGTGGAGGAGATCCATCCTAAGCCTTTCCAGGGAAAAGGACGAATAAGGTGTGGTATCACGGGTGTTCCCTCAAGTAGGGGGAACGCTCTCTTGAGAGGTCTTAATAAGAATATATCCTACGTTGATGAGTAGTTCAGAGATCGGGGTTCTCGAAATCCTTGGCCTGCTCGGTGCTAGAAATTATTCTCAAAACATACATATTTCTCATATAATCATATTCTCAAAATATAGCTTAAATTTGAATAACTGGATAGTCTTGACTCCATATATCTCTTTAAAACTAACCTTGTAAGCATTGGCGAAAATCATGATAAACATACTTGGCTTGCATGGGTTTTCCCAAATAGTGGAATCATACATACTTGAAATAAGATTCATAATCTGAAGTCATGAAATCATAAGTTAAGAATTCATAAATATTCATGTATAACTAGATAATTCATCATTCTTGAAATCATACGCTCATACGCTTTGAATTTCATAAATCATGCATAATAGGGCACAATTCTCGTAAACTTAAAATCATGGTTTAATAATTAAATTTAGAGTAAAATCTTCCCCAATAGTCTTAAATCATCAATCAAAATATGAAGGGATCGGACCCATAGACATAGCATGAATAGTTACATAGAATTGGGTTAAAACCCTAGAATTGCTATACATTTAATTGGAGACTTGAATTAATGAATTAGAGAAGAAATTAGGAATGAGGATGGAATAAATCCCCCATTCATGGCCCTACATACTTGAGTAACTTAATTTTTAAGCTTTCCCTGAACACCCAAGAAGATTGGGGAAGAAATTGAGGAGGAACCTTAGCTTGATCTTGAAAGAGGATTTCAATTCAAAGAATGTATGAGAGAATAATGACTTAGGCTGGGTTAAACGCTTTTAAAACACTCTTAGTAAGCTTAAAATGACATCATTAGGGAGTTAGGAGCTTAAGAATTTACAAAACTACCCCTAGAAAATTACATAAAATTCTTGATTGTCAGCTGCGACGACCCATCCAACGAGTCATTGTTGGACTTGATGACTCATTGGATCCATCCATTGTTTCCAGAGTACTTCTGGTACTCTTCTAATTCCCTGACTAATGATTGTACAATATGAGTCGTTATATAAAATAATGACTCATCACTCCTCATGTCATCACAACTGCCTCACTTGCATAGATTTCTAACTTCTCCCAATGGATCCATACCACGGATCATTACTCATCCCAACGAGTCGTGGTATCTATCTGTTGTCTCTAAACCAACTTTGACCCCTTTTCTGAACTCCACTTAATGACTCCTTAGGATGACCCATTAAATTAACTAACGAGTCATTGCTAGACCCCTTGTTCCTAGGAGGTCTTGACTGAAGGCTTACAATGAGGCACTCCACGGTTCGTTGTTTCCAACAACGACTCATTTTTTGAGTTCTTCTGTGACTCTGGTGCAAGTTTTTCTATTTCTCTAATTCAACCCTCGGGTCAGATCGTAGGGACTTTTGGGGTGCCACATTTACATGCACCCTGGCCAGTTGGTGATTGAGTGTCATGGACTGGAAAGGTGCTACTGATGTAGTTGTGGTTGAACTAGTGGGCTGAGTTGCCCAACCTCCATTGGCATTACCATATCTAGATGCAGTCGAAGGGCTCTCTCTGTCTATGTCTTTAAAGGCCATATATATAAAACATGTCGGCACCTCTACAATATACCCCTAAATGATCCTTGGCACACTTGCTAAAATGTGGATGCTATTATGATCTTGAGGCTCGAGTCTTAGTGCCCTAAAGCTTTATCCTAAACTAGACTGACCTCTCTGCTTATGTTTGGGCCTCAATGTCAGAGCCGACATACTGTCTGAAGAATAGGTAGCTGACTATGAAGGCCTTGATTCCCTCCTATCAAATAGTGCCTTGCTACCACCATGATATCCTCTAAAGTGTCTTACTAACTTGGACCTCTTACTCTGGTCTCTCTCTTAATCAAGCCCATTCACCTGTTTGCGCTCCTCGATCTATTGTGCAAAAGCTGTTATCTTAGAGATATCCATGTCCTTAATTAGTATAGCTTTGGATAATTAACAAATTAAGTGTGGTGTAAGACCAATAAAATATTTGTGGACTCAGGCACGCATAGTAGAAACCATTTCTAGAGCGTATCTAGCCAATTTAGCAAATTGTAGGCTATACTCTATCACACTTATCTCAATTTGTCGGAGCCTCTCAAATTCTAAGGCCTTTGCCTCCCTTATCTCTGATGGTAGAAAATAATCTATAATAGCATCACTCAATTCCTCCAATATTGCTGGAGGCATGTCCTAGCCTCGGGAATCTTTCTACATATCATATCAAGCTATTGTAATATCTTTTAGTTGGTAAGAAGCAAGCTCAACAGCCTCGTTTCTAATACATGCATGATCAGAGAGTCCTCTGAAGTTCACCAATAAAGTTCAGGGATCCTCCTAAGGGTTGGACCCTGTGAAGATTGGAGAACCCATACGGAGGAACTCTTTAATATGTGACCCAACTGACCCCTCACGAGAATCAGTACTACGGGGTTCCTTTCCCTATCATTGTGACTATGCAACCACAATAAAGGTGAGCAACTAAATAGCTCCCCTATATTAGAATCAGATGAACTCACTAGCGGTGTAGATGGTAAAGGGAATTTCATATGCCCTTCTATTCTCGACGGTTGTGGGTTTTAGGTGCTAAAATAGATGTACCACCCTCTACCCTTGTCAAAACTCCATCAATAGGTACAAACCAGTAGAGTCCACTTCTGGAATTGTATTATCCTCCGACTTCCCTTTCAGAGGCATATTCTAAAAAATTGAGAAAGGCATGAATTAGGACAATTTCTTAAGGCATAGCTCTATTGTACGATTTAGAATATAAAAAAAGGTCATTTTCCTAAATGTTTGTGTAGCCTCCCAATTATAAGCATGATGCGCAACACACCCATAAGTAGGACTCTACTAGACACAGTTTTATAGATTCCTTGGGACACTTAAAGTGCTATAATACCAAGTTTATCATGCTTCAAACTTTGGTAGAGGGGAACTGCACTCGGTACCTTAACATGACCAAGCAGAACAGCTCTACGTGATCATAGACAAAACATAATTTGTGAAAACATGGTAGAAGATAGAATGATATACATGAACTTCCATAAAAAAGTGTTTCTTTCATAAATACGAAACACTTTCTTTAAAATATGAGTTAAATAAAACTTTTACAGTAAAAATGAGCCTAAAATATAATTACATGCATGACATGAATAACATAAGTCTATAAAGCCTCTACAACATCTAATAAACTATAGAAGTACCGAGACAAGGCCCTGAAGACCCAAAATATTTATATACAATATAAAGACATGAAAGAGCCTTTGATGATAAGTGAGGATCACCATTAGCAACTGAATGTGAGAAGTAAGCCTAATGTTGAAGTATTCCACCCTGAGAGCCTGAACTTGCATCGTGAAATGTAGTGCCCTCAACAAAAGAAACATCAATACTGCAGAGTGGCACTCATATGATAAGACATAATCAACTCAATACAAGAATATGAGAACACATGGAAGGAACAAACTTCATAACATATGATGAAACATGAGGAACAAGTCATAGGTTAGGAGTAATATTCTACAAATTTATTCATTCAAATAAATATATAGACTTAAAATAAATGTAACTCAGTTGGTTGGCTTCCTGAACTTTTATCTTGTTGGTGAGAGTTCGATTCTCCATCATTTAATCCTTTCTTATTTCGCCTTTCTCTACCCCTATGTAATAAAAAAAAATTAAAAATATACTTCTTTATATAGGTAGTTCACCTAAATTTTGACCATCATATATTACACCATGTGTATTACATGGCGCCCGATATTTGACTCAATCTGGGTCGTTGCACCATAATGTCATGTGGATGGACGTGACATAATTGATATCATATGATCATAGTGACAGGACTTCAGCCCTTGTTGTCTTATACAAACACAATAGGACTTCAACCCTTATTGTATTATACATATGCGATCAGACTTCAACCCTTATTGTCTGAACCTACACTGGTATGTAGAATTTCGGGAAATTATCATGGATAATATCCTTTTGTTATACTAATCAGTGAGCCCAATATAATTTCATAACATATGGCCTATTGGCCCCTCTTTCTTCCATAACATTAAGCATACGGCTCCTTTGGCCCATAATAACTCCCATTTTCATATCATGAACACTAATGATCTTGGGCATAATTGCATGCCCAAGTGCTACTTTATAACTCATTTTAGTCTTATTTATCTACTTATTTATATACATTCTCATGTGATTTTATGCAAACGTGAATATATACTAACCAACATGATTAGTCCTTGTTTTTGAAAGTTAATAATGCATTTGAGGAACTAATTCATGATTTTGTGAAGTGGAGGAATGAAATCAAGAGCAAAACGTGAAAGTCAATAAGAAAACATGCAATAACTGGCACCCTGCGCGTTAGGGGCCATGGCACGCTGCCAACGCGGCAACACTTGGCCGAAAATTGCATTTTTTTAGCACATTCCAGTGAGGGTACGCGTTACCTCCATGTCACGGAGGCAAGGCTCCACGTTCACCTCTGTGACACGTTGCCATTCCACCACAGGCAAAAAATCTGCATATTCTCATTTACTATAAATAGAACCTTGCCCCAAAATTAGGGTACACGCGATTTTCTGGAAAAACCGAAGGGAGGCGCGAAGGAGACTTTGAGAACTCCTCTTGGGTTCATCTTTTCTTCATTTATTTTCATCTATACTTGTAAGTAAACTACTCTGCCGACGAGGAGTAACACTGAGACTTTCTTCTCATCGTT
>JACEIK010001067.1:306221-324573 GCA_018107945.1 Datura stramonium
TATAAAATTAGATAACGAAAATATAAAACTTTTCTTTACATTGTTGTCTGCATATTTGGAGTAACAGTAAATTGACACTTGAGTAGATTTTGCCCCATAGCCCAGTCCCTGTGGGATCGACACTTGGCTTACTTGACCCACTTACTACTTGTTCGACCACGTGCACTTGCGTGTAGTCATCCAGACAGCCGAACACTAACAAGGGGAGACATTTTCGGATGTCATTTTGGGTAAAGTGACTAGTCAACTGAAAGCCTAAAATCATGTTCTAATTGCAGCTACATCTAGGATTTCTCCTTGAGTCACACTTAGGGAAATATCTAGACAAGAAGAGATGCATGAGATTCATTTAGAATCCTTACCACACAAGGCATCACACCCAAAGAGTTCACACAAGTTATCATTGTCACAAGATTCAGATTCAAGAAATGAGAACATACCAATTCACAAGCCAAACAGAGAATATATAATGCATGACAAGATACTGCTACCCATTTCTTTTCAAATGCCTATTTTCATGTTTTTCGTGCCGCACATAAAAATTTGTGGTGGTACCCGTAAAAAATAATTCCACAAAAGACTCAAAGAAAGACATGGAATTTTCCCTTAAGAGAGTCGGCTCACAACCTACCATTGGAAAATGTCAACCAGGTTCGACATTCTAAAATAAAAGAAAAAGACAATGCTCCTCGGAAAAGAACTTTGATATGAAGAAAACCCTTGGAGTTTGATTACTATCTATTATTTACAAAGGCTAATAAAATCAAACATGGGTCACAAATTTAGGCAATAAGAACTTGAACCCATTCATTAGCTAACATGAAAGACACTTCATTTCATCCATTCACAAACATTGCTAAAATGAGCCCAATAAAGACTCAAACTCCTCACAAGATATAAAACAAGCCCAGCAAGGGCTACATCAAATCATAAACAAAATAAACCACCAATGACCACCCATAAAAACACTCATCCCACCCCTAACTCAAATATTACATTATCCCCAATATAAGCATGCAAAATAAAGGGGGCGAGAACTCGCTGAGTTGGTCACTCCTCCTTATCCACATTATCATCAGCACCAGCTCCTGCCTCTCCATCGAGGCCTTCATCACCCAAATCCTCTGCTTTATCTCCTAAGCCCTCAAACAAATCATCAATGGGGCCTTAAACTATAGAAGGGGTAGCCATTACTGCATCAAGAGTGCTCAAATCAGGTACCTCCATGGATGTCGAACACTTCCACTCCCTAACTTCAGTCTGGAGAGAAGTACCAGCTCCCTCCACAATATCTACCCTTTTTCACAATGTGCTAAGACTCTCATACATGGACTTCTTTTCCCTTTTCACCATTTGAGCAATGAGGGAAGGGAGGCTCTTAGCCAACTTTTTTAAGTTGGCTATCATGAGAGTTGCTCATTTCCACAAGCTTTTGGAGACTTCTTAGTTGGAGGATACTTGAGGGGGTGATGCTCTCCTAATAGGTATGTCACTAGAGGTTTATCTCGATGCCTCTGGGTGTGGCATGCTCAAATCAGGGGCTTGTGGAGACTACTCAGAACCATGATATAGAGAACCTTTTGCAAATCAAAGGCCTGCAACTGCTTCTGCTTAACCTTTGGTGCATCTGCATCACATTTGCGATCTACTGTGATTTCACCTATAGAGGGACTAGGGGTTTTATTTGGGAACAGTGACACTTGGACTTGCAAGTAAAGTTGAGTGATAAGCACAACATATGGCATGGAGGTGCTTGTTTGTCTTTCTTTCCTCTTCATTTGTACAACCAGAATCTCCCCAAAGTTTATAGGGACCCTTTTCATGATGCAGGTAATAAGGATAGCTACTTCCAAGCTGACTCATTGCTCATTCTTTGAGGGCATTATCCAGCCACAAATGAAGTCTAACTATAGCTTGGCCTCAAACTTGAGATCATGGCGAGAAATTTCGCCACCCATAGTAGCCCAAAAGGGTGTGTCTACAACAATGATTGGAGCTATCCATGAAAATTGATTCTCCTTGTTAGCAATTCTGGTTATGTATTCTGATCTGGTGTCAAGCTCATCCCCGCAGAACAGATAGTTGATGGCTTCTAGAGTGATGTCCACCTCCACACCTCAAACCATAACTGAAAGCAGGAAGGGAAATTTGTCCACCTTGCCTTTGTGATGAATGCTCTCCTACCTAGCCTGATAAGAAGCGTAAAACACCGGGACTAGGCTGGGGTAATAATCTTGGAGTGGATTGGTGAAAACATGCCATTGCCTATTAGTAAACTGCGCAGTGATTTTGGGGATATCTCCTCACAGCCCCACCAAGTAAAATCTCTTCTCTACGGTGATCGAACGATCCTTGCATATGGCGTAGTGCCCCTTTATGTTGGGCACACAAAAAATTATGGAATCCTGAGAGTTGGTGGGTTCTTCGGATACCTTGGGGTTTCCCTTTCCTTTTGTCTACGAGGAGACTGGAGCCTTTCCCTTGCTAGGGTTCCTGAATGAATTCATTTTCCTCGAACACGATATTAGTTCAATACACAAGGTTTATTTTTCTTTTTGTGTTTTTATACTGATGAAAATAAATAAACAACAACTACTCTAAAGATTAGATGAGAAATAAGAGGAGGAATTATCATGAAGGAACTGGCAGCACCGGCGGAATTCTGGTGAACTGCAGGAAGTGATCCGCGTACTGCCAGTGAACCACAGATAGTAAGCCGAACACTGGGGCAGTGAAGTATCCATCAGTGACTCATCGGCGAGCCGCCATTCATGATCCAAGAAGCACCGATGTGACGCAGGGTCGAGGAGTGGCCTAAAGCCATCTTTACCCGAACCAACCTTTCATCGGCGTTTCAATGGACCTGACCGCCGAGTAGCCGATGCTCGTCATCCCCATTGCCTCAAAATGCACTCCAATATCAAACTTTCAAAAAAACTTACTCACGTCTTATACAAGCATTACCTACACAAATAAAAAGGGTTAAAATGACGATTTACCCTTAAGAACGGTGTCACCCGATCTATCATTAGGCAAATTGGGTCTTTTACATCCTATGGGGTACTCAGACTTACCCCAAACTCAACTACACAATAACAATAACCTCCCCACACCCAATTAAGCATCAGACCTCCATTCCACACTAATTTCACTTCATATCAATCAACAATATTCAACATGTATGTTCACAATAATGGAAATGTTGGGGGACATGCTATAACAACGTGGATATGCACCAATAATACAAATTGTAACAATATCAGAGTGTTAGGAGTACCTTAACACAATATAAGAATGAGAGTGGATGAGAAATACCAAAGCTTGAACTTGCTCAACAATGATGGAAATTGGAACTTGCTAGCAGAGAGTAAGTGTGTAGTGAGAGTTGGGTAAAGGAAATAGGGGTTTTTATAGGTGAAGGGAGATGAGTGGTACTGGTGGAGGAAAAGGTGGGGGTTTGATGGTGATTTAAATGTATAGGGAGTGGGAAAAGGGGATTTTTGGGATACGGCAAGTTGAGTGAGAAGGTGGGGGTGTTAGGAAGATGAAAAGGTGTATGAGGAAGTGTTAAAAGTGGGAAAAAGGGGATTTTGGGAGAATAAAAAGGGAATTGATCAGGTTTGGGTAGCTTAAAAAGGAATATGGGTCTTTTCGGTCAATGGGTTGGTCAAGATTTTAAAACAAAGTGTGTACCTACATCGGCATTTCATCGGTGATCGCCAATTGGAAGCAGTGGTTCGCCGCCTTAACATTACTGACCTGAATTTGTGTCCAATTCTCTGCTTTGTGTCTGCGGTTCACGGATTAGATTCTACGTTCTATCGGTGGACCACCATTTGTGCCCTTCTTCTCAGATATTCTGTCCTGAGCCGGCGGTCTGTAGGTGATTCGCGAATTGTAGTCAGCGTTCCGCCGGTGACTCGCCGATCTGGCCATTTTTTTCCTAGGTTTCTACCCCCATTAGTCAAGGTTGACCAGCGATTCACGCATCTAGATCGGCAGTTCGCTGGTCTAACATGGTGCCTACCCTGTTTTGTGCTCCTCCTGCTTGCTTCATACCTACTTAATCCTACAAAACAAAAACAACAAAGACATTCAACATTCAAAATAAAACAGTTGGGTTTCTTCCCAAGAAGCGCCTTAGTTAACATTGTGGCACGACGTATATCTCATTTATATCTTATCTTTTGGAGGATTATCCTCCGACTCATCCTCCTCAAAATCAACTCCTCCATTTTTGCCCTCATCATTCCACACCCCAATCACCTTGCATTCATCGGGAGGTTCAGCGGATTGGCATACCTTGAAGGTGACATCCTCACCTCCCACATGAAACTTGAGTTCACCTAGCTCCACATCTACAAAAGCTTTGCCCATAGCGAGAAATGGTCTCCCTAAGATTATTAGGACTTCCACATCCATTTCGTAATCTAGAACCACAAAGTCAGTTGGTAGAATAAACTTATCCACCCTCACCAATACATCTTCCCAAAAACCCACCGATTTATTGATAGAGCGATCAGCCATTAAAAATATCATTGAAGTACATTTTATGTTGCTAAGCCCTAACTTCTTGAAGATTATGAGGGGAATCAAATTTTTTCTCCCCCCATGATCACAATGGGCATTCTTGAATACACATAACCCAATAATGCAAGGGATTGTGAAGGCTCCCGGATCCTCCTTTTTGGGGCATGGTTACTCATCGTCATTCCTCCTCAAGATATGTTTTCAGATACCGCTATACAATTACAACCCGTTTTTTCTCAATGGATAAAAAACACCCATGCTTTAGCACCTACTATAAGGATGTGTTGTCTCTCCGGTGCCTATATCTACAACCTTTTCTTCTTCAGCAACTCTTTCATGAACTTCTTATATCAGGGCATTTGGAGTAAAGCATCCACCAACGACATGTTTATGGACAATTTGCTGAACATGTTGATAAACTTGATGAATTGATCATCCTTTTTCTTCTTGGCTAACCATTGTGGATAAGGAGGTGGAACTCTTGGGTCTTTATATCTCTCACTTGAGCCCTTCATGCCGGCATCTCCTTCCTCATCATTTGAGGGGATCTCATCAACATCTCCTTCACCTTATTCTTCAACATCATTACAACCATTTAGTGCTTGTAGCACCTCATCTGATTCTTTCACCTCACTTGCCTTGGGGTTACCTTACGCATCACCAAGCATCTTACCACTCCTAGTGACAATACCCATGCATTGAATATCCTTTTTGGGATATGGCATTGCATCACTGGGGAGTGTTCCCTTCATCAGAGGGTTCATTTGGGAAGATAAGTGGTTCATTTGGGCCTCTAAATGCTTGATAGAGGCCGAGTGCAAACTTACTATTTGGGCAAGGTTAGACACCTCCCCTTTAAGTTCTTTGACCCTGTTGTCCGTTGATTCAACTCTCTTGAGAACTCTTGCTAACATTTCTTCAATCTTTTAGTTCCCTACATCACTCACACCTAGTTGGGATTGAGCATTTTCAGCTTTAGGAGGAAGAATATACAGATTCACACTTCTATGATAGTGGTCGCCCTCATGATTTTGCTCTCTATTGCCCCATCTCTCATTTCTATCAGGCCACCCTTGCGTGTCACGGTTCCTCCAACCTTGGTTCTCTTTTATTGGGAGCTAAGGGCCTTGATTAGTCCCTTGGTACCTGGGTCGGGAACCCCCCATTTGATTTCCCATGTACTAGCATTCCTCCTCGTACCTTGGTGGCGAAGATTCTCCTTCAAAATGCATTGAACCTTGCATTCCCACAACATTCACAACTTTAGGCCCGGCTCCCATCACGTGCTTTGTCATTAACTCTAGTTAATTCATCATTTTAGCAAGATTTTCATCTCGCTCTTCATCTCTTATTCTCATTTAAGTTGTTAACAAACTAGAACCAACATAATGTGAAGCTACATTTTTCTCCCCTGTATGCCATGCCCTGTTCATCTTTGTCATCCTGTCCAAGAGGGATTTAGCTAGACTATACGTCTGGTCCATGATTGATCCTCCAGCTAGATTATTGGAAACTAATTTATTGATGGAGTCTAGAGCTCAACAAAAGCTTTGAAGAAGCACTCCATCGGGAAGATCATGGTTAGGACAAAGAGACACTTTCTTCTTGAATCTCAGCCATGATTCATGCAAAGGCTCATCGGACTCTTGCCTAAAATTTGTAAAATCATCCCTTAGCTGCAACATCTTTGAGGTAGGGAAAAAGCAATCCAAAAATGCTTCTTTCAACTATTGCCATGAGGTGATGCATCCCGGAGGTAACTCCTCCAACTACATAGTTGCTTCTCTCGTTAGGGAAAATGGAAAGAGACTTAAGCTAATAAACTCTTGGATTATATTTGTTATATTGAAAGGTTGGCAAATCTCTAGGAAGTTCCTCAAATGGCGGATTACATCCTCACTAAATTTACCGTTGAAGAGCCCTTTCATTTGCAACAGGTGCAACATTGAACCAATGACATGAAATACCACATTCCCTACAGTAGCTAGTAGGCGAATGGCACCTGCGATCTCAGGCATGATGGGATTATCCTCTTCATGTTCCATATTTCCTTTCATCGAACTATCTCCTGCTTGCAAATGTTGGCTCATATGAATCACCCTAGATGACCAACATCAACAACAATGTTAAACTCCTTAAGATGTAAGATCAATTCAAATTAACAAACAACTCAAGGATATCAAGCGCTAGTCCCCAGCAATGGTGCCATTTTTTATAACACTCAAACTACACTCCTCATTTAGAGAGAATGTAAGCAATCGTTGTATCAAAACAAATAACCCAATGAGTGTTAGGGTCGAGTCCCATAAGGACTAGAAAATAATATGCACAAGAGTCATTTAGTGAATTGAATTAATTCTCATCCAAGCAATGAAAATGTAAATGTAAATTTTGGGGGAAGTGAAGGCAAAAATATTGTGGATTCTAAAATCAGCTAGTTAAGCGAGCAAGATAACTAAAATTGAAAAAAAATAATGAGCAAAGGCTAGAGGTGTGGTGTAGATGGGATGTCAATCAAATTGGGATTTACTAGATAGTCAAATTATTACTAATATGTGTAAATAACTTGAAGGATATTTACTAGATAGTCAAATTCTCTCGAATCTCAAGGCACAATTCAACTATTCCGTTATGGTTTAGATTAGGGGCAGAGCTATTTCGAGCCATCAACCTCTTAAGGGATTATGATCATGGGTTTGGGCTATGTCTAGCTCAATCCCGCATAATCAAATCTCAATCCACCATTAAATTCGCTTCCATTAATTAATTCTTTTTTTTTCAAGATAAAATCAAGTAAGACAATGATACCCATATTTGCAACTATGAGCAATCAACTTTAATTTGAGAAGAATTCAATATATTAACAGTAATTAAGTAATAATAAGACAAATCTAGCAATATCTAATAAAATTAAACACCCATCATCACACACCTCTAGCTATAGATTTAGCTAGTCGTAATTGAAAAACACAAGAGCATATTCAATAATAAACTCAGTAATTTCATCCTTAGGAGTAAGAAAAATCAAACTCACAATATTTCCACAATAATAGTTATACCCTGATGAAGAAGAAGATGAAGATAAAAAAGCAATATTCTAATTTTTCTTTCTCTCTAATGGAGTTCTTCTCTCTCAAAAAGTAACGGAATATTCAATAATATGTTCGAAGTACTTTCTTATAGAATATATACAAAAATAAGGCAAACATTCCCCTCTTTTTCAGGCTTTGATGATTTTTCCCTGTTCAGGCGTGTCCTCACTTGCGATGGAATCGGTGGTTCACTAGTTGCTATCCGCTAGCCGCCGATCATTTTCTTCATTGATCCAGTGAATTTCCAGGGCCTTCCGACGGTGCCTTCGAAAGTTCGTCGGTTGGCATCCGCAAGCCGCCAATAAATTTCATTATTGGTCCATCCATTTCCAGCACCCATCGGCGATGAAACCGGTAGATCGTCGGTTGCTGTCAGCAGCCTGCCGGTTGCAGTTCCTCATCAAGCCAGTGGTTGGCTGCAGTTGGCCGATGTTTTACCGGAGTATTGTACTTTGGTGGAACATCGGTTTTCACCTGAATTACTTCATTTTTACTATAATTCATGCTCATTTTATTTAAACCAAATACCTGCAAATAAAAAGGAAAAAGGGGCATAAAATCCAACTAAAAGACTTGAAAACTAAGCTAAAGCTCATGCTTAAGAGCCTAATGAGTTGGTAAATTACCAACTCATCAAGATTCAAGCTTGATCTTCAAAGGAAAACTTCTAAACTTGCAAGCATGGGAGTTGAATGAATTAGAATAGGTTAGACTCCCTTAAAAGACTTCCTTCAGGGCTTAAAAGGATGTAGTTTAGGGCTTAGGAGATTGGAATTACAAAAATGCCCTTATTGATTCGCCTGAAAAAGTGATAATGCCAGTTACTATGAGGGACATGATGAGTCATTAGGTCATCTAATGACTTGTTGTCACCCATCGTCACCACCATTGGAAATTTCCAATTTTCTTCCAACCTTGTCCATCCAACGGTCGACCTGATGAGTCGTGATGTGACACCATGACTCATCCCTCCACCCGTTAAGTCCCTCAGAAAGAGTCCCCTGATCCAACTCTTCACCACCCAACGAGGGACTCGACACTCATTGGAGGTCATGATGGGTCGTTCCTCGACCTGCTACCACTGCAACTTCCCAACACAATACCACTTAATTGGTCACTCAATGATCTATCAAGTGACTTAACGGGTCACCTGACTGGTATTTATGTGACCTTGTGTAGATTCTCCTTCTTTCTCTAATTCAACCCACGAGTCTGATCTTAGGGACATTCGGGCTATTACAATATCTCCCCCTTGGGAACATTCGTCCTCGAATGTGGGTTACTCATACTAAAGGGCTAGGGAAGGAACTACAATCCCAATTACTGAACATCTAAAGCTAAAATCTGATGAAGTGACTGACTTCGGACTGCTACGCATGACTGAATTGTATTGATGATTCATACATACATGCTAAAACATGAAAGGAACTGAGAGACATGAACTTAACATGAAACTGAATAGAGTACTACGGAGGAACTGATACCTCATGATGGAACTGAGCCGCAACGGAAAAGATGTAGGTATTTATCCATCATATCTGCTTCGGGTTCCTACGTAGCTCCCTTAACAAGCTGATTTCTCTACAAAACATTCACCGAAGCTACTTTTTTCTCAACTTTCGAACCTGACAATCAAGGATCTCAACTGAAACCTCCTCATAGGTAAGGCTATCCTTCACACCTATGCTCTCTACTAGGACACCTAAGGCTGGGTCACTAATGCACTTCTTTAATAGAGATACATGGAAAACTAGATAAATCGAGGCTAACTCCGCAGGTAGCTCCAACTCATATGCCACTTTTCCAACTTGCCTCAGAATCCTATAAGGGCCAACATATTGGGGACTAAGCTTTCTTACTTCCTAAATCTCATCAGTCCCTTCATGGGAGACACCTTCAGAAATATCCAATCATCAACCTCGAACTCAAGCTCTCTCTGCCTAACATCCGCAAATGACTTTTGACGACTTTGAGCTGTTTTCAGCCTTTCCTTAAGCTAAACTTTCTCCATGGCCTCATGAACAAAATCTGGCCCTATCAATGCAGCCTCACCTACCTCAAACCAACCAACATGCGATCTACACCTCTGCCCAAAGAGTGCCTCAAAGGGAGCCATCTGAATTCTGGAGTGGTAACTGTTATTGTAGGAAAACTCGATGAGAGGCAAATGATCATCCCAACTAACATTGAAGTCAATCACACACGCTCTCAACATGTCCTCAAGAGTCTGCATGGTCCGCACGGCCTGACCATCTATTTGTGAGTGAAAAGTTGTGCTAAGCATAAACTGAGTACCAAGGCCCTTTTGAAATGATCTCCAAAAACTGTGAGGTAAGCTTAAACTGTTTGAATGGTCCGCACTTCTTGATCATCTATTTGCAAGTGAAAAGCTACGCTAAGCTTAAACTAAGTACCAAGGCCCTTCGAAAACGATCTCTGAAATTGAGTACCTCTATCCGAGATGATGGAAAAGGGAACTCCAGCAACCAAACTAACTTCCGAATGTATAGTCTAGCATAGTCCTCATTAAATCGGTAGTTTTGACTGCTAGGAAATGAGCTACTTTGATCAACCTGTCAATAACCACCCAAATTGAGTTGTACTGTCGGCATGTATGAGGCAACCATGTGATGAAGTCCATATTGATCTCTTCCTACTTCCAGGTAGGGATACTAATGTCTTGTAGCATACCTCCAGGTCTCTGATTCTCAACTTTCACTTGTTGACAATTTAGATACTTAGCCACAAACTCCTCTATGTCCTTCTTCATGCCACTCTACCAATAGACCTCCCATGATACATCTTTGTGGCACCTCGGTGGATAGAATATCGAGAGCCATGAGCCTCAACCAACGTCTTCTCTCCAAAGCCATCAACACCTGAAACACATAAACAACCTTGATAACAAAGTACACCATCTCCCCCTTGGAAGAAGACCTCCACCTTCTGATTCTGGATAGCTTCCTTTAACTTTACCAATATAGGGTCCTCATCTTGCCTAGCCTTGAACTCGGTCACCAATGAAGATTTTAAACCATTCTGAAAAATTATGCCACCGCCTGCCGAGTCAACAAGGCGAACCCCTAAACGAGAAAACCTATGGACATCCTTTGCTAACTCCTTCCTCCAATCCTCCACATGAGACACAGACTCCATAGACAGTCTACTAAGGGTATTCGCCACTACATTAGCCTTGTACTTGAGAAGCTCTAGCCACCTTCTTTGTCGCAAGTTTAGATCCTTTTGAGTGAACAGATACTGAAGGCTCTTATGGTCCATGAACACATTGACATGCACCCTCTAAATCTTCAATGCAAACACCACTGCTGCAAACTCTAGGTCATGCGTCGGGTAATTCTTCTCGTGAGTCTTAAGCTGTCTAGAGGCACAGGCAATGACCTTCCATACTGCATTAACACACAACCAAGACCAACCCTCGAAGCATCACAGTACATAATGAATCCATCTGTGCCCTCGGGTAGAGTCAATATTGGGGGTGAAATGAGGCGAGTCTTTAACTCTTGGAAACTCTTCTCACAGGCATCCGACCATAGAAATTTGACCTTCTTCTGGGTCAACTTAGTCAACGGTGCTGCAATGGGTGAAGATCCTTCAACAAACCTCATGTAGTAGCCAGCTAAACCTAAGAAGCTCCTGATATCTGAAGGATTAACTTGTCTAGGCCAATTCTTCATCACCTCTATCTTTTGTGAGTCCACCTGCACACCCTCGCTTGACACCACGTGACCCAAAAATGCAACTAAGTTCAACCAAAACTCACACTTGCCGAATTTAGAAAACAACTGGCTATCCTGGAGAGTTTGGAGCACAATCCTCAAATGAGTAGAATGCTCCTTCTCGTTCTATGAATATATGATAGTATCGTCTATAAAGACAATCACGAACCTATACAAAAATGGTTTGAACACCCTATTCATCAAATCCATAAAAGCTGCAAGAGCATTCATTAGTCCAAAAGACATAACTATGAAATCATAGTGACCATACCGAGTCTTGAAAGCTGTCTTCGGGATGTCACTCTCTCTAACTTTGAGCTGATGATATCCTGATCTGAGGTCTATCTTTGAGAAGCACTTAGCACCCTGAAGTTGGTTAAACGAGAAATCAATTCTAGGGAGGGGATACTTGTTCTTGATTGTGACCTTGTTAAACTATCGATAATCAATGCACATTCTGAGAGAAGCATCCTTCTTCAGAATAAAGAGAACTGGTGCACCCCACGAGGATTTACTAGGCCAGATGAAACCTTTTTCTAGGAGATACTTCAACTATTCTTTAAACTCTTTTAGCTCAACTGGATACATTATGTTAGGAGGAATGGATATGGGATGCATATTGGGGAGAAGGTCGATACCAAAGTCAATCTCCCAGTCGAGAGGGACTCCTGGTAGATCATCGGGAAACACCTTTGGATACTTGCACAATATAGGAATAAACTAATGAGTCGGGGTCTTAGACGTAACATCTTTAACTCAGACTAGATGGTATACAGAGCCTTCAGAAATTATCTTCCTGGCCATGAGATAGGAAACAAAGCGACCTATAGGCACAACTGAACTACCCTTCCATTTTAGGACTGGCTCACCCAGTAATAGGAACTCTATCGTACTGGTCCTACAATTTACTGAGGCATAACATGCATGCAACCAATCTATACTAAAGATAACATTAATATCGGTCATGTCTAATTCTATTAAGTTGGTTGAGGTGACTTTCTGACAGACTATGACACGGCAATTTCTGTATACCCGTCAAGATATAACTAAGTCACCGACTGGAGTAGAAACTGAGAAGGGTTCTGATAGGGTTTCGGGACTAACTCCGAAACTAATAGCAACATAAGGAGTCAGAAAAGATAAGGTAGCCCTTGGATCTAACAATGCATATACATCAAGATGGAATACTCTTAACATAATGGTGACCACATCTGGAGAGACCTCCTACTCCTGATGAGATGAGAGGGAATAAAATATGTTCTTACGCTGTCCACCACCTACACTAGTGGATGCACACTACTGAGCTGAGCGTGCTAGTGAAGCTGCTGAACTAGTGGCTGGGTCATAGCCTCTGGCCCTATCTGGCTGAAGGGCAGTCTCTAAGCAGATGTCCTGGCTTTCCACACTCGAAACATGTTATTGAACGCGCTAGGAAATCTCCGGGGTGCCTCATGCCACACTTTCCACCAATTGGAATATCGGGCTCTCCTGAACTCTGGAGCCTGATGTCCCACCCCTGTAATCACGTCTCGATCTAGACGGAACACTGGCTGATGATGGTGTTGGGGCTGATGACCTCTTGTGGGACTACTGATGGTGTCCTTCACCGAATCTCTATTGAAATTGTCTGTAACTCCCTGTCATGGCCCTCTTGGCCTCTCGCTCCTTCTCCTTCATCTGATCCACCTCTATCTACTGGGCGTATATGACCAATCATAAGAAGTATAGATCACTGTTAAGCATAGCGGTCCTACACTCCTTAACCAGTGAGTCTGATACTTCATTCACAAACCTACTCATATGATCCCTTTGATTCGCAACCATCTCTGGTGTGTACTTGGACAACCGAGTATACTCCAAGGCATACTCTTGGACGGTCCTGTGTTACTACTTCAAGTTGTCAAATTCCTCCGACTTCGCCTCCCTCAACTCTCTAGGGAAGAACCTATTCAAGAAGGAAGTCACGAACTCATTCCAACTCACGAAAATTGTTGCCACTGCCCTACCATCTTTCCACTTGCGGTACCATATGTAAGAAACCCTCTTCAACTGATAGGAGGCTAAATCTGCACTTTCCTCTCTAGTCACCCTCATAATCTGGGTGATCTTCTGTACCTCCTCAACAAACTCATGCGGGTCCTCATCTATTTTCAACCCTAAAAACTCAGTTGGATTCATCTTGAGAAAGTCTCAAACTCGAGCTGCCGCTGCATTCCCATTCTAAGGAACATGAGCCACTTCTTGCTGATTGACCAGAGTGGTCATCGCCTGTGCAAACATATGAAATACCGCTTTAAACATCGCATGGGTGACCTGCTCGGGCATAGGATCTGTTGGTGCTGGCGCGGCTTGCTGATGCCCATCACCATTGTCATTGTTATGGCCATTTCCATTGCTATACCTTCTTCTATTCACTCAGCGTGGAGGCATATTTCTGCAATCACGTAGGGCATAGAGGAAATAGAAACATAATTATAGCATAACATAACATAAGGAATCACTAGATATACACGTAAGGTGAGTACTACACGCTGTCTGAAAGCCTCTACTGCATAAGATGGGTTAATAGGACAACGCCCCCAACTAACCCGGCCAAGTACTGAAACATAAATAACATAAATGTCTAGTCAAATGGCCCTCGGATCATGAGGATTCACCAACAAGCTGAAAGTGAACCCTGAGATGATCTAAAGATGAGGATGAGCCTGAGAGTCGGGTCTTGTATCATGAAACGATACAGCATAGAAAGTATGCGTCCAGTACGTGAAATGTACCGGGTATTCAAGGTAAGTAAAACAGACATTTAAAATATATAAAAGCTCATAAAACATCATAAGAGTAGGACATCATGCTCATATCATAAATATCGTAACATAACATATCATAAGGCTCAAGGTTTTCAAAGAATTCATAATACAATCATAATCATAATAGAAAAGCCCTAATAAATATTACTTGAGCCAACATACGTAATCATAAACATGCATAAATCATGAGGAACAAAGGGAGATTCTCTTAAATGACATACCCCATATGAGCACACGTGGAGCCCGACTTGTAAACTTAGTCGGGAGGCCGTTCGTACCTTGCCAAGGGTAGAACTGTAAAAGTGTGATATCGCCATGAAAAGGGCCAATTGGGCTGGGCACAGTCACAAAGGAGGTCCCAACATACCTATAGTAGCACGTAGTTCATGAGATCCGGGGCAGAACCTAGGCCACGAACCTACTCGGTGTTCGATAGTACTCCCAAAACATATATAGTGCTCATGATATAATGCATGCATGAATTAATGGGCTAGTTAAATGATGATAATCATAAACATGCTTGTAAATACGTGAACTATCCATGAATCAAGGACCGTGAGTCGGCCAAAATATAATTCATAAATTATAAGGTTCATCCATACTTGTAGATAATCAAATCATGATAGGTATTTGAATAAATCCAGATTTCAAATTATAAATCATGTTGGATTTGTAAATATCAACAATTGAAGAGTAGATCATAAATTGATTCATCAAAAGATCATGAATAATTAGGCTTAATTTGGTAGAAATTGAAATCAATAATTTTATAAGGTAAATAAATGTAAAATCTGATCAAAATCCATAATATATGATATAGATCATAAATCATAAAAGCCCATTAGAAAATCATTAGAAATTCACAAAAATTGAATTGAAACCCCATGAGATTTTTGGTAGATTTTCATAAATTAATAGAAAATGGGCATGGGTGTGAATGGAATCACCCATCGTAACCCTACATACCTAGGTAAGATCAGATTCTAAAGTTCTTGAATGCCCAAGGATGAATTAATAGGGAAAAAGCTTGATTCTATGCTTGATCTCTCTAGAATTCTCTTAGTATGCATGCATGGGAACGACCTATGCAATAGGGACTTAACCTATCTTAAAATGCCCATAAAAATACATGAAATGACGTAGTTTAGGGCCTTATAGAATGGAAAGGTCGAAAATACCCTTAACGAAAAGTCCCTGAAAAACTGCCCTGGACGAACCAACGACTGATCCCACGAGTCGTTGTGTGAAATCACGACTCATGGTATCTTGCCGTCGGATCCACTATCTCATCAATATCTTCAGATCCTTCCCACGACTCGACAGGACAAGTCGTTGGTCCAAACAACGAGTCATTGAGTCGATTGTTGTCAACTCCCTGCCAAACCTGAACATCCCTTACTAGGAACCTCACCACGACTCATGGTTGCTTCGAACGAGTTGTGGTCTTGATCCGTTGAGTGCACTAGAAATTTGACCATGTAGACAACGATTGCTGACAATGGGTCGTTTTAACTAAAGACGGGTCGTTGAATGACCCGTTACTTCCCCAAATGCTAAAGTCCGTCTCTCCCCACTGCTAAAAACGACGACTCATTGTTTCCCACAACGAGTCGTTATATCGGTCACTACTTCTACTGCCACCCGGACTCCTGAAACCATGACTGGTAACAAAGGATCGTGGTTTCCAACCATGAGTCGTTACACCTCTCGTCCTGTGATTTTTTTCCTAGTTTTAGTAACTCTCGGGTCTACTCTTAGGCACTTCCGGGGTATTACACATTTTTAGTTACATGAATATTTTTTATTGCCTGTCTAAGGATTTCCCCCAATGGAGTTTTTAAGATGATACCAATTAGGATTCCCTTATATTCGAAGCACGATCCATGAAAAGGATCTAGATACCAGGTGTAGTGTCACGACTCGAGCATAAACCTGGATCAAGACACGAAACCTAGAACCATAAATGGCTACAAGTAAACCTATGGCATGAACATGATAACTAAAACTCAACGTAGATGAACATGCATAACTGAAATTATGAGGAATAATGGGAGACTCGTCATATAGCCGATATAATCACGATAGAGCTTACGTGATCCCGACTATTACACTCAAGTGAGAAGAGCCATCCAAAGCCTTCCCAGGGCTAAGGGCGCTACCATGATATCGATATTAAGCTGAAGGCCCCTTGGGGACAGGGGAATCTCACAAGGAAGGTCCTAATGGATATGAATAAACCTACGTAGGCACGTAATCTTGAATCCCGGGGCTTATCTGAACCCTAACTTACTTGGTTCTAGACACTACTCCTAAAAACATGCATATGCTCTCCATCATTTTTCAACAAAGCTGAACCATCAATTTTCAATGAAGCTGAACATGAAATTACATACTGAAATATGAATATGAGGAGCCTTGGCTCAAAACATACCACAAGCTGAAAGTGGAAGCCTAGACTCCAAAACCATGTGATAAGCTAATATCTGAAGTTGAACTACATCATGAAGCATACTTAGATCGTGTGGGCTTTCCCAATCTTCAACATGCTTGAAATAGACTTGATAAGAAAAATCATGGATCCATACATGGGTAAATCATAAACATTCTTTCATGCTAGACATCTCATCATACTTGAAAACATAGGTCATAATCTCAACTTTTTATGAAACTTGCATATTTGGACATCATATTTTCAAAATTAGAAATCATGAATTTCAATTCAAAATAAGTATAAAACCAGCCAATGAATCTTAAAACATCGTTACAAATATGTAGAGAATTGACCCATGATTAAAACATAGAGAATTCATACTTTGGGTTAAAACCCCATAGAATCATAAACTTGAATTCATGAAATTGGAGAATGGAATTGGGCATGAGAGTGAAGAGAAACTCCTATTCATAACCCTATATACCTAGATAATCTCATTCTACACCCTTCCTTGAAAACCCAAGAGCTTTGGGGAAGAACTAAGGGAATTCTCAAGCTTAATCTTTCAATGGAACCCTCTAATCTTGCATGCATGAGGGAGAATAACTCAGGATAGGTTAAGAGCTCTTAAGACTCTCCTAACATAGCTTAAAACAATGTATTTTAGGATTTAAGAGATTAGGAATTACGAAAATACCTTTACTAAAATCGCAAGAAAAAGGACCCTGCCAGTCCTCACGAGTCATAAGGTAGGGGACGACTCGTGGCTTCCCACTCGTGATCTCCACTGCAAAATCAACTTCCACCTCTGACCTCCTGACCAAGACTCACTTCAGCAGTCATGAGGTACTCCATAACTCGTGACTGCCATTCGTGGTCACCCCTTGACCACATTTCCTCAAAGGCTAGCCTCCACTTCACGAGTCACTCCATGACTCGTGAAGCACTTCACAGGTCACTAAACGAGTCATCCTGTGTCCTAGTGCAATATTTCTTGTTTTCTCTACTTACACCCTCAAGTATGATCTTAGGGACTTTCGTGGCATTACAATATCTCCCCCTTTGGAACATTCATCCTCGAATGTGGATAAACATACTGAATATCTCGGGAAAGTGTTACACCCCGTAAATTCTCGACATGTAGATGACCTATTCGCATGTTGGTTAAGAGTTTTGAATGCCATACATGCTAGGAAAAGGCTTATGGAAAGACCGGATAAGTGACTCATCGAACCATCGCGGGAGGAGCCGGGGCAGAGCCCCTCCGCGATGGCAACGTGCCACGGAGGGAGGGCCTCCGTGATGGCAGCATGTCACGGAGGCCCTGTCCAGGCTCAAGTATATAAACCCCTCCACTTCGGTTTATTTCATAAACATTATATAATTTCCATAGAACTCGAAAGAAAACAGGGAGAATGAGGATTTATTATAATATTCGTCCGATTACGCCGTCAAACGCGGTCCAAACTCAAATTAACTCTAGATACCTAGGTATTAAGTAGCAAGGAGCATTCCTGCGGGTTTAGTTTCGTGAAATTCGGCCGGCGAATCGTCGTGCTACCGAGCTAAGGTAAGTGGAATTGCTCCATATTAGAGTCAATATACTCCTAGACCTAAAGTGAGTATTTCTCCATTCTGGACTTTCGTGAAATAGCGAGTTTTCAGTCGTATTTCGATAAGCCAAAGTTTTGGCTATATATATATTAAAAGTGTTATCTTATTCCAGAATATTAATGTATTTAGTCCTAATTGATA
>JACEIK010001068.1:7314-27872 GCA_018107945.1 Datura stramonium
ATAGGTAAATTATCTGCTAATAGTTGGATGCCATATCTTGATCCTTGTATGTCATAAGTTGTAGTTACATGTGTGCAAGGTTGACTTGGTTTGAATGAAAAAAGGGTCAATAGTTGATTATGGTTCATAGTGCAAATTTTGTTGTGTTGGATGTAGGTATTCTAAGTTTACTTTCTAGTTAAGCATCATTTTTAGTTTTGTTTTCTTTGATTGAGGACATGCAAAAGTCTTAAGTTGAGAGTATTGATGTGCCGAGGGTTTACAACACTTTTGACACTTAAAACTGAGGAAATAAGCATGGACTTAGGTGTGTTTATATGGATATGATACACTTTTTCTTTGTTTTCAGGGAAAATAAAAGTTGGAGTTGAATTGTGCAAAAGATGGATAAAATTGCAAAAACTTGGCTAAGTACAGACCTTAGTATGAGCCTTACTATGAGTCATGAAAAGGTCCATGCCAAAAGTGTTGAGGCAAACTCAACTTATGGCTCATGGTATGAGTCGTATCATCATGATATGAATCATATCATCCTGGTAGGAGCCGAACCATAACAGTCGTAGAAAACTTAAGAAGATTTACACAGGACAAGACTCCTGGTACGAGTAACAATCATGAATCGTGAGATCTACCTAAGACTTGTACCAAGGAGCCGTGGAAAATTTTAGAAGAAGTGAAGACCAGCAGGTCTCATGGTACGAGAAGGATTTACCGGTGTAGAACAGAGGTATGAGTCGTAGCAAGCCATTCGTGAAAAAGTTCAAAAGATTGTTGGAATTATCGGTATCAAACCACGAACAATTTTACGACTTATAGGTTTATGGTATGAATCATACCAGTTCCCAACACTTATCCAGATTCAATGGATGCCAGCCAATGTACGAGTGAAGGTACGACCNGCCAATGTACGAGTGAAGGTACGACCCATACAATCATGTTACGGGTTGTAGGCGAAGTCGGTGGCAGTTTTAGCAGTTTTCTTATTTATTTAGGAAAAGGTTCTAAATGTTTGTATAAATACTTGTAAGGTTATTTTTTAGTCATAACAAGTCTTAGCACACGAAATACATTGAGAAATTTTTTTGTTAACTCAAGTCTTGGAGATTTTCTTGTTGATTTCTTCATTGTTCTTGAATCATTCTTCATAAATTCTTGCAATAATCAAGTGGGTTTTCTTCCAAACATCTTTATAAGTATTAAATTATGTTTTTGTCTATGAATGCCTATAATTCTCTTACAATCATGAGAGGCTAAAACCTCAACAACTGGGGTTGTGGGAACCATGGTGAATTAACAAACTAGGATTGCACGAAGTGATTCTCAACCAATGCTAAACACTTGTATTGTATTCTCTTCATCATTAATGTTTCTTAACAGAGTGCAACTTTAGGTAGTCCCATCCTCCATTGAAGATGTCTTTCCTCTAGACATTTTTAGTTCTTTTATTTCATAGAATTATCATTCCTAGTTTTGTAAGTAGACATCTGGTGCAATGACAATTAAATCTTGGGAATATTATTTGTTTAGATAATTTTTATCATTTGGATGTTTCTTTTCATTTTATTATGAAGTGTTATTTCTTTCGGAATGATTGATGTTGGGGTAATTATTTGGAGTCATTGGTTTGCCTATTGGGGGGTTAGTGTGGGTACCAATCACGACCATTTGGGTCATGATAAATACTCGCCCCTAGTTGCTCACCTCGCTAGCAAAAATTATTTCTCCCCTTGCTTTGACTTAAGTTTACATTTGAAATTACTCAACTTATTCCCCTAAATTTTATTTTGTTTTTTTATATGATCCATGCTTGTGTGAATTAATTTATGACGTTTGGTGAATCTAACCTCCAATCCTCGTGGATCCTACCCCAACTCTTTTTGGGTTATTTTCTTGCAAATGACTGTAGCCACCTCCCAAATGGGAGAGTTGTATTAGACGTTATTAAAAATAGCTCCATTACGGGACTAGAATTTGATTGTCATTTGTTGTTTGTTGATTTACATTCGTGTTATTTCTTGTCTTCTTTCACTTTGTTTGGTTGTTTTTTTATATGAATAGGATAAAGATGAGCCATGCTAGTAGTGTTGGCAGCATGGATGAATAGGATAAAGCTGGTACTATTCGCCTACCCCCGATAATAGGAAATGCAGTGATCCATATTACTAGCACCATGCTTTATCTCATTCAGATGAAAGCATTGTTTGGTGGCCTTGGTATTGACGATGCTAATTGGTATCTCCTAAATTTCATTGAAATCTGCCAACCTTTCAATATTTCAAACATCAGCCACGAGTCAATTCACTGGAGGTTGTTTCCATTCTCTCTCATGGGAGTTGCTACAGCTTGGTTGGAGGAGATACCTCCTAGGTCTATTATATCATGGAACAAGTTGATGGAGGCATTCCTTGATCGGTTCTTCCCACCTCTAGGATGTTACAATTGCTTGATGAGATCACGAACTTTCGGCAACTTCCAGGAGAACAAATACACGAGGTGTGGCTAAGATTTAAAAAGAAAGTGGCCATTTGTCAAAACCATGGGCTGCTGGATAGAGTGTTTTTACAAAGTTTCTACTAGTCACATGATTCAATTAACAAGCCGGGGCAAACCATCTAGCTAGTGTTTCAGTTATGGATCAAACCTTCGGATTTGCAAAGGTCTTTTTGGATAGAATGACCAAAAAAAATTGAGCATGGCATATAAGTGATACCGAGGTGTCCTCAGGTGCACCTTCAAACCAAATGATGAGTGAGATGAGAAGAAAGGATGAAGAGAGGAATGAGACCTTGGAAAAAATGATGACTCAAATAGAGTTTCTTGCTAAGCATGTGATGGGTTCCAAACCCAAAAGTATAATTGCTATTGGAGCCCAAGGCACCAACTCCTTTGAAAATGATTCTTCATATGCTAGATTTAATGAAGAGTATTAATATATGACGAGTCAAATGATGGGTTCTCATCCGGGATACCAAGATGCAAACCAAGGCCTTTAGCATTCTCATGATGGGAATCAAGGTTAGAGAGAACGTGATGGCCAATGGAGAGATTGTGAGCGTGAGAGAGAGGATAATAGATATAATCAATGAAGCTCAAATACATACATATCACCTCCAAGGCTGATATGGCTCTAATGCAAACAAGTGTGAGTGATCCGGGGAATTCAAAAATTGAAGAAATGCTGGCCAGGGTGTTGAAAAGAGTTGAATCGATCAATAATAGAGTGAAATAGTTTAAGGGTGAGGTATCCAATCTTGCTCAAACTGTGAGCTCTTATCCGGCATCAATGAAACACCTTGAGGCACAAATGAACCATCTATTTGCTTAAATGAACCCCCGAATGAAGGGCACTCTCCCTGGTGACACTATGCCAAACCCAAAGAATGATGTCCATTGAATAGCCATCATCACTAGGAGTGGAAAGGTAGTGGAGAATGCAGGCGATAATCCCATTTTGGATGTTAGTACAAAGAAGAGTGATTAGAAGTTGAAAGATAGGATGCCAAGTGCACATATGGTAGTGGATGATGAGAAGATTGTGGAGGAGGAAAATGTTGATACTCCTCCTCAAGTTGTGAGTGATTATGAAGAAGGAGAGGAGGATCCAATTTCTAAAGGCTAGGTGCCTAGATGTTCAACTCCTTACCCTCAGCGGCTGATGAAAATGAAAGAGGGCAATTAGTTCAAGAAGTTTTTTGACATGCAACAAATTGTCTGGGAATATCCCATTGGTGGATGCTCTATTACAAATGCCTGGGTATGTTAAATTCATGAAGGAGTTGTTGAGAAAGAATTAGGTAACTGATGTGGGCACAATGGAGGTGTCGTATCATTGCAGCGTAATCATGGCCAGCAATTTAACTACAAAAAGAGAGGATCTAGGGGTTTTCATAATTCCATGCACCATTTGGGTGTATTTGTTAAACAAGTCCTATGCGACCTAGGGGAAAGCATTAACTTGATGCCCCTTGTGATCTTTTAGAAGTTAGGTTTGGGAAATCCTAAGCCTACTTCGATGAGGTTGCTTATGGAAGACAAATCCATCAAACGCTTGGTAGGGCTACTTTTTGATGTTTTAGTTACAGTTGGTAAATCCATCCTCTCAATGGATTTTTGGTGTTGTATTGCAATGTGGACCTCGAGGTGGCCATAATTTTAGGGTGCCCATTCTTATCCACCAGACGAGCATTAGCATATGTTGAGTTAATAAAACTCAAATTTAGTGTTAATGGCAACGAGGTCACATTTAATGTATGCAAACTAATGAAACACCCAAATGATTGCAGAGTTGTGGCAGGTGATTGATGCGAGGGAAAAGTTGGTGGAGGTCCTCTATGAGGAGGTCGAGCCTGACCCTTGTTGACTATTGAGGTGATATAATCGAGCCGTAACGTTAAATCAAGTGCTTCTATGAAGGCAACCAAAGTGTTTTTTAATTTCTTTTTACTTCACTTCTTTGTTGTTTTTGACTGTCGCAGGGATGTAAGAAGTTGGATTATGGAAAAAAGTTGAATGAAGCACAATGAGGCACATGCACTGGACCTGCAAAACGCAGGTGATATAGAGCGTATTTACGCATTTATTAACCATATTTTGCCCATACTTAGCTATGTTTTGGGAACAAATTGTGTGTGCTTTCTTGTGTTTGATTTCATTTATGTGAGAAAGAGCTAACAAACATAATTATATTTTTTTAGGTATTAAAGTGATGGATTAAGGCTTAATTGTGTCTAAAAAGAGCAAGAATGGCTAAAAGGTTGACAAAACAAGTGTGCTGGAAGTTGGAAGCGTACAGGCATAGCTGTAATATGGCCTGCACGTCGCACAAGCCAATGTAGTGCATGGAGAGGCGCGGCGCGCCAAGGGAACTAGCGCTATGAGTAGGAACTGAAGCTGCAATAACTATTCCAATCCAAGAAGAAACAACGGAAGCGTAATCTACTACTATAAATACCCTCTCTTAACATGTTTTAGGTGTGCTACCATTGTCCCATTTGTGTGATTAGTTCCAAGTTTGCACTATTCATCTTTTACAAATTTGTGTACAGCTTAGTCGAATATTTAGAGATTCGTCAAGTTCATGTGATTCTGCATAGCTTTGGAGATTTTGTTAAATAATTTTATATTATCATTTCATTATGATTTCTTCTACATATTTTTTTTCTTCTCATAAACATGAGCGGCTAAATCTCTTAAGCTAGGATTATAAAAACCATGATGTATTAATGAAAGAAGGCAAATTAAAATAGAGATTCTTGAATAGTGAATTGAGTAGAGACTATTATTCTCTTCATTTTAATACTTAACTGCCTGTATCTTCAACTTGCCCGACCAAGGAGATTGCAGTTAGGAAAAGATAATGATAGTGGTATTTTGAGGCTACCAATCTTCATCTAATTAACTTGAGCTCTAACAAAGAAGAGTTAAACCAAGACCTATGGAGAGGTAAAAATATACATACCTAAAGTCCGAGAGGATTTAGGTGAAATTTATTTATGTAGGTCGAGAGATGTTAGATGAACTTAATCATCAATCTTACACAAAATTCACCAAGATAGATCACTAATTAAAGCCTACTAAGTTATGAAATCATGGGGAACACAATCCTAGTTTTGTCATGATAATTTGGTACACAACTCAATCATTGTTAGAATTATTTTCTTCTTTTTATTTGCAAACCCCCTTCTGAAATATTGACTACACGTTATTTTAATCATCGTTAATATATTATTTCTTCCCTATTCCCTATGGGATCAACCCCAACCTGGTTGGATTACTATATTTGACAGCGACCGCTTTATATTTCAATTGCAAGGTGGAATTGGGCATGATAGGCAGGTCCTAGTCTGCAGCGCACAGGTGTAGCGCAGGCCATGTCCAGAATACTTGGAAAGAAAATGTTCAAAAGCGAGGAACTGATGTGTTGTGGGTTTACAACACTTTCAATTCTTAAAAAACTGAGGAAATATGCATGGTCTTAGGTGCATTTATACAGATATGATGCACTTTTGCTTTATTTTTAGAAAAATCATGTGTCGGAGTTGAATCCTGTAAAAGAAGTGAAAAGAGTGCAAAAATGGTGAAGTTGCATGCCTCAGTACGAGCCATACCTTCTTGGTGTGAGCCATACTTGTCATGACCTAAATATAGGCCCAGATCAAGACACGAGACAAGGAACCCCGAGAGGCCCTAAGTCAATCCATGGAATAATCATAACATGACACTATTAGAATAACAACTAACAGAAATCATAACTAAGCGGAAGCTAACTGAAAAAGTTAATTTAAAACCCAAAACAACAAATCTCATAAAACTCCTATACAAAACTGAATCTGTCTATACAAGTCTGAAAGTCTTTACTAAATTGATGAGTTACTAGGACAAGACCCCAACTAACTCTTAATGTCTGAAAACTGAAACATAAATGAAATAGAAAACATAAATCGAGTCATAGGGAGATGAGGACTCACCACAAGTAGCTGAGGTGGGAATGGAGCGTATCTAACCACATTGCTGAGTTTGGAAACCTGTATCTATATCATGAAACTATATAGCATATAAAGTATGCGGTCAGTATTTGGAATGTACTGAGTATGCAGGAAGTGTAGGTAAACTAAAACACACAAGTATACAAAGAAGGAAGTAAATTAGATACATCGACATATAACTGAATTGGAATACAACAACCCTGTCTAAGATGCATATATATTGACAATAAGCTTTTATTTGAAAACATTACTGAAGCATAATTAAACTGATGCATAAAGTTCATGTACTATACATATACTGAGAACTGAAACTGTAACTAATATCGTACACTATACTAACTATCGCTGATAATTGAGCCTAAATCCTACTAAACTGATTTTAACTAAACTATGAAATTATATGGAGCTAAGCTAAACTGATATCATAGACTAAGGGAGACATTCTCAGCTATGGAGAGTCCTTGAGTGACTGAGGGAAATATTCTTTGCTATGGAGAGTCCTTGATTAACTAGGGAAAATATTCTCTGCTATGGAGAGTCCCTGACTGATTAAGGGAAACATTCTCGGCTAATGAGAGTCCCTAACTGACTAAGGGAAATATTCTCGTCTATAGAGAGTCCCGATTATACTAGAACATGAAGGTCACTAGTCTGACGTCATTCGTCTAGTCTAAGTTACTTCAGCTAATCAGACGTGAGCATTCAACTAATTACATCATACTTAATTCATTTAGAGTCTATTAACGCTACTTTCTACTAACAACAAATCCAAAAATCTGAAGGATCATTCTCATGCTCTCTCATCATAATCCATATCATCATAGTCCCAAATCATCATTTAAATAATATGTTCTACATTCATGAGACATCTATAGGATCAGATCATACTTTAAACATATCCTTAACATTTAAATCCCGTGATCATAACATATGGCGTATACCCTATATTCAAGCAAGATCCATAAGTTTAATTCATACTTTAACACATACCCGAAATCATAATGAAGGCATATACATATTTCATATTTACCCAAGCCTATAAGTTCTAATTGTATCTCAATATATATATTAAATTATATATTCTAGATTTACGGAACCCAAATGATTGACCCATGCTTTAAACATATATAATGAGTTCATCGTAAGAGCATGTGAATGTTGATGAAATGCCATTTCGAAATTTATGCCAAGCCATGGTGAAAATTCTAAAATCATGCTTTTCATATATCATGTACAAAATTGGAGAAGGTGTAAGTAACTTCATAAGCATACATGACTATTAACCAAGACGTTCTTAGAATTCAGGGAGAACATTTGAGAATTAATGCATAAATTGAAACCCTAAAACATGTTTTTCTAGAATCAAGGGATTTGGTGTTTTTAGTATAAAATTTTTGGGTACAAGGATGAAAGGAGGTCCTTATTGAAAACGCACATACCTAATTAGAAGGAATCCCCCACTTGAACTTGAACCTTGAAGCCCTTGAAGAAGCCCTAGGTGATCCTTGAGTCTTGAGAAAGAGGATGAAGAAGAGGTAGAGAGAGTCTTTTGATGGAATGAGGGTTTAGGCAAGGAGGGGCACTTAAAAACGTCCCATATGATACTCAAAATGGTGTAGTTTAGGAGTTAGAAGCATAGGATTTTATGAAAACACCCTTGGAAATTCACAGAAAAAAGGACCCTGCCAGTCCTCACGAGGGACATAATGACTTGTGAGGTACTGGACGAGTCGTGAGTCCAATACGTGAAGTCAACTGGGATTTTCATGAAATTTTGCCACTTAACGAGTTACTTAACGAGTCACTTACCGAGTCATGAGGTGAATTAATGGGTCACTTAACCAGTTGTGAAGTCCCTTCTGAAGCTGAAGTTTTCCAACAATTTTGGCCACTTAACAGGTCACTTAACGAGTCGTTAGGTGACTTAACGAGTCACCTAATGAATCATTTTGTGATTCTAGTGTAGTTTTATTAAATTGCTCATAACCTTTTACTTTGAACTCCAATTGATGCAAGGTTAGATGTATTGGAAAGAAGACTCAAAGGGCATCAATTTGATATGTTTAATCACCCAGAAACACTTTGTAAAATGGGATCTATAGTCGTTAGAATGTGACCCTTGCTAGAACTTGTACGAAAACTCAATTGATAAGAAGGCTCTCAACTCAACTTTGTGCTAGAAGTTCCTTATGACCTTAATTTGTATCCATTTTACTTCTAACACTTGATGATTGATATTAAAACCTAGTATACATATATTTTATATTAAAACCTAGTATACATATATTTCATTCGGCTCATACCTATCCATACACCTAGAATGGTTCCAAACTTAGCCCAAAAGTTCGGGGCATTGAAATATCTCAACTCACTAGTTTTGGGTCTAGTCTTAGATACTTTTGGAGTGTTACAATATCTCTTCCTTGGGAAAATTCATACATGAATATGCATAAACATATTGAAAAGATGGGGAAAGGAATTGACATCCCAATTACTGAACATTCGATGTTGAAAACTGACGGAGTGATTGAGCTGAGAGGCTAGGGAAAGAGCTGTAATCCCGAGAACTGAATACTAAGGGTTGAATGCTAATGGAGTATCTTACTCCGAGATTAACTACATCTATAAACTAAATTTCTGAATCATACATGCATGCTAAGACATGAGAGGTACTAAAAGACATAAAATTGACATGGAACAAGATAGAGTACTAGGGAGGAACTATATCCTCATACTGGAACTGAGTTGGTAAGGATTGAGATATTATTCTCATCCTACTTCCTGATACTGAACTAGCAATCATGGTATCTGGTTTGACTGAAAGTAAGGGACTCATAAGCATGAATCATTCATGACATCTAAAACCGAGCACATACATGAGGTACCCTCATCTACTCCTAAAGACTGAGTTCGAGCTGAACATACTGGAAGGCATGAGTTAACACACATAAATGGTTTAGAAGATGAAGGTGAGCCTTACGGATTCATAGATTAAGACTAGCATCGCTGTCTGAAGTGACTATCTAGAAATTCTGGAAGTCTGCACATAAGAATGGATAGAGCATAGCTTCAACTGAAATACAAGAGGAATTATCTGAACCTGAAGGGATTGACATATCGTAACTATTAGGGCTAGACTCCCCTACTAGTATACTCAAGATTCGACTTGTCTAATAGACTTACCATCTCCCCCTTAGCTTTAAGCCATCATTCTAACGCTCCTATTCTTTCTTAAGGTTGGGGCTATGTTATACCCTGGAAACTTAAAGATCGGACCTAGGAGTTAAAATGGGGAAATTGTGAAATTGGTGTTGCAGGTACAGGACTAGTCGTGGGACGACTTGTGAGGACAGCCCACAAGCCATCAGGTGACTCTTGGGGAGACTAGTGAAGAGCAGGGAAGTTTTGAAGAGAAGCTTCCACACGGGCGCAACAATGACTCGTGATCAGACCCCACGAGTATGTCAGGTCAGCTGTGGGGTAGGTTAGAAGGAAAGAAAGGGAAATTAACGCAGTGTACCTAATGGAAGCTGACCACGACTCATTGGGTGAGATAACGAGTCATGGTGTAATATGTGGGGTGATTGATGTGTAAAGAGAAGTAATTGAGGTAGTTTACTTGATGAGCCCCGCAAGGAGTCGTTGCCAAGGACCACGATCCGTTATGTCGTCCGTTAGGACCACCTGGCAGTATTTTCCTGTGAATTCAATAAGGGTCTTTTCATAATTCCTAAGACCTATACTACGTCGTTTAAGGATCATTGTGAAGGGTTTTAAGAGGGGAAAACCTATTGTAAGTTATTTCATTCCCTGCATGCAAAGTTGAGAGGTTGAAGAGGTGATTTAGAGAAAGTCTTTAAGGCTACCATTGGAATCAACTTGGGCAATCAGGGAAGTGGTAGAATCATCCCTTCTAGGTATGTAGGGCTATGAGTGGGTGTCTTCTTCCACGCACATGCCCAATTTCTATCGAATTATGAAAATCTCCTATGATCAAGTAAAGGGTTTCACCCGAATGCGTGAATATTCAATTTCCTTACATGGGTATGAGTTGATTATGATTTTATTATCGAATTGTGAAGCATGGGCTGATTTTCCAATGATTTCAATTAAAATTATGTTTCTAGCTTTTATGAAGCCCATTAATAATTTGATCATGAAAAGTAAGAGTTACAAAGTAAATGTGATAATGATGAGAGATTATGATGAGAAGCATGAATTGAAGCTACCCATGTCTATAATTATGTTTTTAATGAGAATTGAGTATTTATAATAATGATAAAGCTTTCGGAAATGCCCACATGTGAATTTTAATAGGTGATTTTCCCTAAATAAGCTTACAACACGGTTTGGAGAGAATTCTCCCGAAGTTAAAATTTTAGCTTGTCGTATGTTTTGAAATAAAGCTTCTCATATGCATGAATTAAATTGAGATGTATGTACTATTGAGCTTCGTGTTCATATGTTGTCGAGTCTATGCATGATTTCATTATTGAGCTTTGTCAATAGACAATGTTGAGCTTTGTTTCATATGATGTTGAGTTTATGTATGAATTCATGTTGAGCTTTGTCTGTAGAAGATGTTGAGCTTCGTTATATACGATGTAGAGCATTGCATGTTTTTGGGAGAAGAGTCTAGCACCGAGCGGGCTAAGGATAAATCACCCTATACCCCAGAACTACGTGCCAACGTAGGTTGATACTATTATATGACTTGGGACCTCCCTAGTGAGTTTTACCTTTCCCGAATGGGCCTTCAGCTTGGTATTGACATCATGGTAGCGTCCTTAGCCCTGAAAAGGTTTTGGACTGCTCTGCCCACATGAGTGTCATAGTTGGGACCTCATAAGCTCTATCATGGTATGTCAGTTAAGTGACGAGTCTTCCATTTTCTTATATGATTCTGAACTTGCATATCCATTACTCATGGTTATTATATACTCATGCATCTTCTAAAAGCAAGGTTTGACTCATTGTACAACTTTTCTTATAAATGTCATATTTCAGCTTTAAGTCATTCGAGTCAGCTATGATGTTATGAAGCTATGTAGTGTTATGCTATGAAAAGATTATGATTTCTGAAAGAATGCATGCAAGGCCTCCTCTTAGATTTGAAAGCTCATGATATGTTATGAAGTGCTTTAAATGATTTAATTTACATAAGCGGTTTTACATACCTTGAATATTTAGTACATTCCACGTACTGACCACATAATTACTATGTTGTATCGTTTCATGATACAGGACCCGGCTCTCAAGTTCAGCCTCGCTCTTAGATAGCTTATCGGAGTTAGTAATTGGTCGGTTGGTGATTCCTTATCCTTCAAGGGCTAGACTTTCAGTTTCCCTTATGTATTTCCAGTTTTAATATTATTGATTTACTTGGGGTCTTGTCCCATCAACTCGTCCAGATTAGAGGCTTCTCAGACTTATGTAAGTAATAAGCTTCCGATGTTTATTCTGATGTTATATTTTAGTTAGACTTCTGCTGAGTTTATATTGTTTATTCTTCAGTTTGTTGATTGAATTAGATGTATTCTTATGTCATGGGTCAACTTGGGGTCTTTAAGGGTCCCTTGTCACGCGTCTATGACTCGGGCCTCCGTTCGGGTCGTGAAAAACTTGGTATAAGAGCCATAGGTTTTGAACCGACCTAGGGTGTCGGAAACCTCCGTTGAGTAGAGACTTTTTCGTGGGTGTGAAGTGCGCCACACTTATGACGAAGAGGCTATGAGACATTTAAGAAATGTCCCCTTCTTTCATGATCTATGTCATGAGATGAAAAGTCTTTCTATCCTTCTAATTCCTGCTATTCACGATCGTAGAATCATGGCTCCTTGAAGAATGAACGGAAGGAGGAATGGAGTGGTGAAGGCCACGAGGATAGAAATGGTTATGGGCATCAGCTAGCCCCACTTGTTTAGGAACCTCAAGCACCAGAGCTGGCTGCCCATGCTGAGTTCCGAGCCACTATTTAGATGCTTGCGCAGGCATTGACCGGCCAGGTAAATCAGCAGGCTGTTGCACTTGTCCCTCAAAATGGTAATGCAGCGGCGGCTCGAGTCAGAGTCTTCTTGAGGATGAATCCGCTAGAGTTCCTTGGGTCCAAAGTAGATGAGGACCCATATGAGTTTGTTAATGAGATTGTCAAGATCAGCCAAGTCATGGGGGTGAATGGGGTGGAGTGCGCCAGTTAGCCTCTTATTAGCTAAAATTTGTCATGCATATCTGGATTCTTCAATGGAAGGAAAGCAGGGTCGCAGGAGCAGGTACGGTCACTTGTGAAGAGTTCCAAGTTGCATATCTAGACCTGTTCTTCCCTCGGGAGTTGAGGGAGTTGAAAGAAGCTAAGATTTTGAATTTTAAACAAGGGAGAATGACTGTACAAAAGTATGCCCTTGAGTTCACTCATTTATTGAAATATTATGCAGAGTTGGTAGTCGATTAGAGGATGCGGGTGAGTAGATTTTTCCATAGGGTCGCAGGTTATTTGGACAAGGACTATAGGACATCCATGATGCACTAGGATATGGACTTTCCTCGAATAATGTTGTACGCCCAGCAGATGGAGGCGACACATTCGAGAGAGAGGGAGGCCAAGAGGGCCAAGAGGTTTGGTGGTGGGCACTAACAGTAGACCCACCAGAGATCATCATCCCCAGCATCTTCAGCATTGAGTGTGTCATCCTAGCCCATACATGATTAGAGAGGGCCGGCATCAGGCTCGAGGGGTCAAAACAGTAGACCCGCAGATTCCAGCATCCCAGCTTGTCGCAGGTGTGGTCGAGGGCACACAGGCTAGTGTTTGGCAGGTTCAGGAGCTTGTTTTAGATGTAGGCAGCCCGGAAACATTCTTAGAGATTGTTTAGCCCCGAGATAGGATCAAATTGGGAGCCGAGGCCTAACTTATAGCTCAACAGCTCCTCTCGCACGCTCAGCACATCTGGGGGCATCTACTAGCACAACTGGCGGTCTGTGCCGGAACAAATTCTATTCTTTAGCAACCCGTCAGGAGGAAGAGGCCTCCCTGGATGTGGTCACAAGTATGTCGAGAGTTTTCCATGTTGATGTATATTCTTTTCTAGATCCGAAGGCTACCATGTCTTTTGTAACACCTTATGTGGCCAGTAGCTTCGGAGTCGATACCGATGTCTTGTTAGAACCCTTCTCAGTTTCCACTCCAATACATGACTCAGTTATTCCTAGAAAGGTGTACAGAGATTTCCTAGTCTCAGTCCTTCATAAGATCACCTCATCATATTTGATAGAGTAAGCCATGACCGATTTCGATGTTATTCTCGGCATTGATTGGCTATTTGCATGCTAATCTTCAGTTAATTGTAGAACCCGGACTGTAGAATTCAGGTTTTTGGGTGAGCCAATCTTAGAATTGAATGATAGTTTAGTTCTGCCTATAGATCGATTCATTTCCTACCTTAAGGCCAGGAAGATTATTTCTAAGGGATACATGTACCATCTAGTTAGGGTTAAGGACGTTGAGTTTGAGATCCCAACCATCTAGTCCGTACTAGTAGTATGTGAGTATCCAGATGTCTTTCCTGATGATTTGCCAGGTGTTCCTCCCGAGCGGGAGATTGATTTTAGTATAGATCTTCTTCTTGACACAAAGCCTATCTTTATTTCGCCCTACAGAATGGCTCCAGCTGAGCTAAAAGAGTTGAAGGTTTAGTTGAAGGACCTATTGGATAAGGGCTTTATTACGCCGAGTAAGTCTCCATGGGGTGCACCAGTGTTATTTGTCCGGAAGAAGGATGGTTCACTTCGGATGTGCATTGACTATCGGCAATTGAACAAGGTCACTATTAAGAATAGGTATCCTTTGCCCATGATCGATGATTTATTTGACAAGCTTTAGGGTGCCAAGTGTTTCTCCAAGATTGATCTTAGATCCGGGTATCATCAGCTTAGGGTTCAGGAATGTGATATCCTGGAAAATAGCCTTTAGGAATCGGTATGGTCATTATGAGTTTGTCGTTATGTCTTTTGGATTGACAAATGCTCCTGTAGCCTTTATGTACCTGATGAACAGGGTGTTCAAGCAATATCTTGACATGTTCGTGATCGTGTTCATTGATTACATCCTTATATACTCTCGGAGTGAGGAAGAGCGTACCGCTCGTTTGAAGTAGTGCTTCAAACTCTCAGAAATCACCAGCTGTATGCAAAGTTCAACATGTGTGAGTTTTTGTTGAACTTGGTTGCATTTTTGGGACATGTGGTATCGAGTGAGGGCATAAAGGTAGATTCTCAGAAAAAAGATGCAGTGAAGAATTGGCCTAGACCGGTTAATCCTTTAGATATTCAGAGTTTCTTGGGCCTAGCAAGCTACTATCAGTGATTTATTGAGGGTTTTTCATCAATTTCTGCACCATTGACCAAGTTGACTCAGAAAAAGGTGAAGTTTCAATGGTCGAAGGCTTGTGAGAAGAGCTTCCAAGAATTAAAGACCCGACTCACAATCGCGCCAGTGTTGACACTACCTAAGGGTAGGGACGATTTTGTGGTGTATTGCGATGCTTCATGGATTGGGCTTGGGTGTGTATTGATGCAGCGGGGAAAGGTAATAACATATGCCTCCAGACAGTTAAAGATCCATGAGAAGAGCTACCCAACCCATGATCTAGAGTTGGCAGCGGTGGTATTCGCCTTGAAGATATGGCGACATTATTTATATGGGGTCCACATGGATGTATTTATGGATCATAAGAGTCTACAACATGTGTTCACGTAGGAGTATCTTGATCTATGGCAAAGGAGGTGGTTAGAGATACTCAAGGACTATGATATAAGTGTTATTTACCATTTGGGTAAGGATAATATAGTGGCAGACGCACTTAGAAGGCTCTCTATGGAGTGTGTGACCCACGTGGAGGAAGGAAAGAAAGAGCTGGCAAGTAATATCCATCGACTTGCAAGGTTAGGAGTGAGGTTGGTCGACTCAACCAATGGTGGTGTTATTATTTAGAATGGATCAGAATCGTCCTTGGTGGTTGATGTGAAATCTAGGCAAGATGAGGACCCGATTTTGAAGAAATTAAAGGAAGCTGTGCGGAGTCAAAAAGGGGAGATTTTCTCCCAATGGGTAGATGGTGTTCTTCGGTACCAGGGTCGCCTGTGTGTTCCAGATGTAGATGGTTTGAAGGGCCGAAAATTTCATGAGGCACATGGTACTAGATATTCTATCCATCCGGGATCCACAAAGATGTATCACGATTTACGAGAAATCTATTGGTGGGATGGCATGAAAAAGGATATTGTAGAGTTCGTAGCCAGGTGTCAAAATTGCCAACAAGTAAAGGTTGAACATCAAAGGCCGGGAGGAGTACTTCAGGATATTAGCATTCCTGCTTGGAAGTGGGAAGAGATCAACATGGATTTCATAACAGGATTACCTCGTACTCGCCGACGCTACGATTCTATTTGGGTGGTGGTAGACAGGTTGACCAAGGATGCACATTCTCTACTGGTAAAAACCACAGATTTAGCGGATGATTACGCCAAACTGTATATCTAGGAGTTGGTGCGATTACATGGAGTACCCTTGTCTATTATATTAGACCGATGTACTCAGTTTACCTCTCAGTTTTGGCGATCTTTCTAGAAGGGGCTTGGGACTCAGGTTAAGCTCAGTAAAGCCTTTCATCCACAAAAAGATGGCCAGGAAGAATGAACAATCAATACTCTCGAGGACATGTTGAGAGAATGTGTGCTGGACTTCAAGGGTAGTTGGGATGATCATTTGCCTCTAATCGAGTTTAATAACAACAACAATTATCACTCTAGCATCCAGATGACACCGTTTGAGGCTCTCTATGGGTGGAGATATACAACGCCCATCGGATGGTTTGAGGTTGGTGAGGCAGCTATGATAGGGCCAGATTCGGTTCATGAGGCTATGGTGAAGGTTCAATTGATAAGGGATAGGCTGAAAACCACTCAGAGTCGTCAAAAGTCATATGCTAATGTGAGGAGGAGATATTTGGAGTTTGAAGTAGACGATTGGGTATTTCTGATGGTATCTCCCATAAAGGGAGTCATGCGGTTTGGAAAGAAAGGAAAACTTAGTCCCTGCTATGTTGGTCCCTATCGGATTATTAGAAGAGTTGGAAGGGTAGAGTATGAGTTGGACCTGCCCTCAGAGTTATATTTCGTGCATCCCATGTTTCATGTATCACTTTTGAAGAAATGTTTGGGAGATCCAGCTATAGTAGTCCTGGTGGCCAGCGCCGGTGTAAAAGACAGCCTAAGTTATGAAGAAGTTCCTATGAAAATATTGGACCGTCAAGTTCGGAGGCTAAGGAACAAAGAAGTAACTTCAGTTAAAGTCTTATGGAGAAATGAACATGTTGAGNGAGCTACATGAGAAGCTGAAGCAATATGATGGCTAAATACCCTCACCTGTTCTCTACTGGCTCAGTCTCAGTTTAAGGTATCAGTTTTTGCCCTAATTCTCTAATCAGTTTCCATTTTTAGTTCAAGTGCACTAGTTTGTTTTATGTTATGATAGATGTATGTGATTTCTGAATTCAGTTCAGCTATTTAGTTCTTTTCGGAGGTAGTCATTCCGTCAGTTTTTGATTTAAATGATTAGTATTTGCATATGATGATTATATGTTTCTATTTTATGCTTGTTTCCAACATTCAAGGATGAATTTTCCCAAGGGGAAGATATTGTTATACCCCAAAAATTTAAAGATCGGACCCAAGAGTTAAAGCGGAGAAATTGTGAAATTGGTGTTGCAGGTATAGGATGAGTCGTGGGACGACTCATGAGGACAACCCACGAGCCATCAAGTGACTTGTGGGGAGACCACTGAAGATCAGGGAAGTTTCGAAGAAAAGGTTCCCCACGGGCATGGCAACGACTCATGGTCAGTCCCCACGAGTCGCCAGGTCAGTCGTGGGGCGGGTTAGAAGGAAAGAAAGGGAAATTAAGGCAGTGTACCTAACGGAAGATAACTACGACTCATTGGATGAGGTAACGAGTTGTAGTGTAAGCCGTGGGGTGATTTATGTGTAAAGAGAAGTAATTGAGGCAGTGTACTTTACGAGCCAGGCAATGAGTCGTTGCCATGGACCACAACCCGTCAGGTCGTCCATTAGGACCACCTGACAGTATTTTCCTGTGAATTCAGTAAGGGACTTTTCGTAATTCCTAAGTTCTTAAGACCTATACTACATCATTTAAGGATCATTTTGAATGGTTTTAAGAGGGGAAAACCTCTTCTACGTTATTTCATTCCATGCATGGAAGTCTAGAGGTTGAAAAGGTGATTTAGAGCAAGTCTTCAAGGCTACCATTGGAATCTCATCTTGGGTAATCAGTGAAATGGTAGAATCATACCTTCGAGGTATGTGGGACTATGATGGGTGTCTTCTTCCATACCCATGCCCAATTTCTCTCGAATTATGAAAATCTCCTATGATCAAGTATGGGATTTCACCCAAATACATGAATATTCAATTTCTTTACATGGGTTTTAGTTGATTAAAATTTTATTATTGAATTGTCAAGTAGGGGCTGATTTTCCAATGATGTCAATTTAAATTATTCTTCTAACTTTTATGACTGTTGAAGCCCATTAATGATTTGATCATGAAAAGTAAGATTTACGAAGTAAATGTGATAATGATGAGAGATTATGATGAGAAGCATGAATTGAAGCTACCTATGTCTATAATTATGTTTTCAATGAGAATTGAGTATTTATAATAATGATAAAGCTTTGGGAAATGCCCACATGTGAATTTTAATAGGTGATTTTCCCGAAATAAGCTTACAACACAGTTTGGAGAGAATTCTCCCGAAGTTAAAATTTTAGCTTGTGGTATGTTTTGAAATAAAGATTCTCATATGCATGATTTAAATTGAGATGTGTGTACTATTGAGCTTCGTCTTCATACAATGTCGAGTCTATGCATGATTTCATTATTGAAATTTGTCAATAGAAAATGTTGAGCTTCATTTCATATGATGTTGAGTTTATTCATGAATTCATGTTGAGCTTTGTCAATAGACGATGTTGAGCTTCATTATATACGATGTAGGTCATTGCATGTTTTTGGGAGAAGATTCTAGCATCGAGCGGGCTAAGGATCGATCACCCTATACCCCAGAACTACGTGTCAACGCAGGTTGATACTATTATATGACTTGGGACCTTCCTAGTGAGCTTTCCCTTGCCCGAATGGGCCTTCAGCTTGATATCAACATCATGGTAGCGTCCTTAGCCCTGACAAGGTTTTGGAGGGCTCTTCCCATTTGAGTGTGATAGTCGGGATCACGTAAGTTCTATCGTGGTATGTCGGTTAAGTGACGAGTCTTACTTTGTCTTACATGATTCTTAACTTTCATATCCATTACTCATGTTTATTATATACTCGTGCATGTTCTAAAAGCAAGGTTTGACTCATTGTTCAGCTTTTCTTATAAATGTCATATTTCAGCTTTGAGTCAGTCGAGTCAACTATGATGTTATGAAGCTATGTATTGTTATGTTATGAAAAGATTATGATTTCTGAAAGAATGCGTGAAAGCCCTCCTCTCAGATTTAAAATCTCATGATATGTTATGAATTGCTTTAAATTATTTACTTTTATTAAGAAATTTTACTTACCTTGCATATTCGGTACATTCCACGTATTGACCGCATACTTTCTATGTTGTATCGTTTTATGATACAGGACCTGGCTCTCAGGTTCAGCGTCACTCTTAGATAGCTTATCGGAGTTAGTAACTGGTCAGTTGGTGAGTCCTCTTCCTTCGAGGGCTAGACTTTCAGTTTCCCTTATGTATTTCCGGTTTATTATTGTTGAGTTAGTTGGGGTCTTCTCCCATCAACTCGTCCAGATTAGGGTTTTTTAGACTTATATATGTAATGAGCTTGGAATGTTTATTCTGATGTTATATTTAAGTTAGACTTCCATTGAGTTTATATAGTTGATTCTTTAGTTTGTTGATTGAATTAGATGTATGCTTATGCCATAGGTCGACTTGGGCTCTTTTGGGGTCCCTTGTCCCGTGTCTATGATCCGGGCGTCCGTTCGAGTCGTGACAGGCTAGAATGCTAATTCTTGATGTCTCCTCCACCTTTAACATTCAGTGCAACCCTCATACTCACAGCTATTCACCCCAAACATCGACAATCTTTTCTCAACAAACACAACAAGAGCTCCTTATTTAATTTTGGGGTTCTGGGGCTAGCAATATGCAAAGAGCAAGGCGTGAAATTCATAACATACCTGTGACTACTTCTGGCGACTTGCCCTTATCCAGATGTGCTGCCAAGGTGTAGGAGAGGTTTTGACGTTGTCCGCCACCTGTGCTAGATGATGCCCCCTGCTGAAATGGGCGGTTCACAGGAGCTACTGAAGAGGTGACTGAGGCTCTACTCTTGTCCTGCTTAGCTACTGCACAATCTCGGTGATTATGACCTAACTTGCCGCACCAAAAATAAGCATCTGAGCGGGCCATGCATTCTCCCAAATGGCATTTCCACAGCTCTTACAAGTTGGATAGGTAATCTCCCTTACCCTAGGTCTATATGTTTTGGAGTCAAGACTCAAAAAGTTTAGATTTCAGACTATGCATGTAATTATGATTTCAACTTTGTTGAAAAATAATTGGAGCATTATGGATGTTTTCGGGAGTAATGTCTAGCACCGAGTAGGCTTGGGTTTCCAAGGTTCTCTGATCTCAAAATATCGCACCAACATAGGTATATATACATTTTTGGGACCTCTCAAGAGAGTTTTCCCCTGCCCCTAAGGGGCCTGAGCTTGATATCGATATCGATATCATGGTATCGTCCTTAACTCTGGCAAGGTTTTGGATGGCTCTACCCACTTGAGTGTGATAGTTGGGACATCATATAAGCTCTATTGTGATAATGTCGGTTATGACGAGTGTTCGGCGGTCTGGATGACTACACGCAAGTGCACGTGGTCGAACAAGTAGTAAATGGCTCAAGTAAGCCAAGTATTGATCCCACAGGGACTGGAATACGCTAGCAAATCTACTCAAGTGTCAATAACTGTAACTCTAAAAATGCA